>VYZQ01024631.1:35038-52345 GCA_013400655.1 Mystacornis crossleyi
CGTGGTTCCGGCAGTGGGCGTGGCCCGCGGCAGCGGGGCCGGGCCCCGGAGCCGCGCCCGGCCCGGCAGCTCCGAGCCCCGGTTCATTAAGGCACCGTGCGAGTGATGAGCTGTGCTGGTTAGTAATTAATGACAGGAGTGTCTTAAGGCGACCAGTAAAGTTAGTTAACATCTCAGTAATCAAAATAGTTTTGCTTTAAACAGCAGTAAACGGGCTGAGAAGGCAGCAGGTTTGAAGTGTAGAGGCTGAAGAAGATTCTCAGAGGCACCTTCAGTTGATCTGAGTTTCTTCTTTTAACTCATTAAGAAAAACTCCAGACTACAAAAAGAAGAAAAAGGTTGGACGATGTCCTTCAGCCCCTCACCATAACAATCCTGCATTTTAAGAATTTAAGATAATAGAGATAAATCCCTCTTAAATCCCTTAAATCTAAGAATTTGCCCATGTTGGTTTTCTTAGTTGTAGTTCTCCCTCGTGCTTGCACACCAGGACTGTGTCTCTGATGTCAATGGTTACTGCTGTGTTTGTTACTGTTACAGCACAAACTTTAAAACTTTGTCTGCCCATTCAATACTTGGCGATTACACGAGGACTCAGAGACCGAACCATACAAACCCTGTCTCTCTACCCTAACTCTCTACCCTAACCCAACCTTAGTCTCCCGTTTCAGCCGGCAGCAAAACCTCTACACAAGCCTCCCTGGTATGGCAGTGCACTCGGAAGTGCCACAGCAAAAAAGGTTCCTCTAGCAGGAAGCCAAGGCAGATGATAACAGTTCTCAGACAAGGAAGGCATGTGGAATCCCATGTTGCACTTCCGCAACAGGCAGCTGTAAAAAAAAAACCCAAGTCTGTTCCTGGTTTCCAAGTCCTTGTTATTTTCACTTTCGGCTTTGTCACCCTCACTCGTGGTTGAGATTCTGGTACTGGAGCTGCCATGTTACCACAGTCTGCCACTCACTGCATTCCATTGTTAAATCCATGCTGCTATTTCAAATTCATGTTGGGTATACTTCCACCTGAGTATCCTGGCTTTGCTTAAACTGTACCAGTCAGCAAATTAACACCATCCATTCCAAATCTAGCAGAAATCTCCATTTTGGTCAAACTTACCAATAATGATGATGATGATAATGACAACAACAGCTATCAATATTGCCCACATCTGTGAAAAAAAGCCATACAACACTTACTACACACCATGCCACGTCATCAACCACCCCTCAGGGTACAGGAAAACAGCCCCTGCCAGGGACTTTTTGAACTGTTTGTCAGATCTAACGTGACAAGCAAAAGTTCTTCAGCCAGCAAGCTCAGTCCACTACTAGCACTCAGAGATGGCAGGCCATGCACACAGGCAAACGGAGTGATGCGGTTTTCTCCCCATAAACCCTGACCCAAGGGAATACACAAGCTGTTCTGTTACTCACCAAAGATGACTCCAACCTTTGGCAACAGCTACAAGTACAGGAGTCTGAGTGAGCTTCTTCCACTTTCTAATACTTCCTGCACATTAATTCAAGCTATGCGCTTTTAGCCTTTTCTTCCTGTTTCTCAAAGCCTCAGATTACTGACATGCTTCCCCTCTGCTCATTACCATCTTAGACAAGATCCTGCATAGGGCAGCACAGCCAGTAATGCAGCTTGTTGTTACTTCACCCAGCCACTGTGCCATGCTTTAAAAAACTAGGTGCTGTAACTTAAATAACATTGGCTAAACTTTTTCTGCCTTTTGAGATGCTGACCTGCAATACTGCACAGTGTAAGCACACAAGCCAAGGTTACCTTGCAGTTCTTCCACCAATACTTCCTCTTCAGCTTGGCCGCGCTGGTCTCAAACTGGGAAGCTCCTGCTTGCAGGGCATCAGCGCGGTCATCCAGCTCTGACAGCTTCTGATCTCGCTCCAATACCTTGTCCACATTCACTCTCATGATGTCAACAACCTACAGCAGTTCAATGCTTACAGTAAGTGACCACTTGTGTGACACACAGTGGAACATAATCGCAGCCGACAGCAACACGCAGTTCTCTCATCTCAGAAGCAGGAGTTATTACCTTTCAGTATATGCAGTCATAAGCTGAAAGAAAACTATGAAATTCACCTGTGGCTAGAAGCCTCTAATGCCTGCTTTAAAATGTCAGTAGTGCCGGCATTTCTTCAAACCTGGGAAATAATTCCTCACTTGCTTCAGAAGGAGTTGAGGCATATAAACATGACAGTAAACCACATCAAAAAAAAACTTGCCAGCCAGCCTGGCTTTTCGACTCCACAAAAATCACATTTGGCAGTCAGCTCTCAGGCTACTGATGAGAAAAAAACTTACTCTCTGTAAGCAAAGGTTTTTATCTTTACTTATGCCAAATCCTCAAGCACCAAGACTGCAGCTAATGTTTGGACACTGGGAACTTCTCTCCGCTTCTCCTTTACATAATGAAGGGGAAACTGCTTTGGCAAAATTATCCCTTCTAATTACATACATTTCCTGCAGGAAGAGGACGACACTACTATCAGACCAGACTTTTACCTCATCTACTTGGTGCTGAGTCTGCTGAAGCCGGCGATTGCCTCCAGCAGCCATATTTGAGCTTCCAGGGATGTTGGCTGACCTGCAGTAAAGAAAGTCATCATTACACATCTGACAGTCCTGAAAACTGGGAACTTGTATCGTTGGAATAAATACAGGGCAATTTCTTACTGCAGAAATGGTGTTTTAACAGCTGACAATGGGCACAAGTTGTGCAGTGTCCCAAACATCTTGTCAACAAATTGCCTGCTGTGCTAAGAGGCAGCAGTGGCTTGCTAATACCACACTTCGCAATGGGGCAGGGGACAACTCCAACAATGGTCCAAAGGGCTCATAGAGTGAGAAGTCTGGGCTCAGGGGTGTTCTTGCTTTCTCTTATGAACACAAGGACTACGTTTCAAGCAACAATAGTTTACAAAAAATTAAATATAAAAAATTAATACTTATCCTAACTATGTGATTTTCCAGCAGTGCTTCTCTATTCTTTTGAAATGGTTGATATGGAGCAGGAGAAAACACCAGAACAAAAAAGTATTTGGCAAATACAAGAACTTACCTTCGGTCAGCTTTGAATTCACAACAGAGTTCTTTTTACCAGCTACAACACTCTGGAATGGATGCAAGAGCTTCTGTACATACTTCTCATTACTTTTCACCACCCGGCCAGGTTTTTAATGCGTATCTCTAGAACTATCCGAACTCAATTTCCTTGTCCATGTTATTACTTCTTCCACACCAGATGCTTGTTTAGAGCATCCTGGCACTCCAAACAGCCAAGTCTTACTGTTTCCTGTATTTATACATTTGCACGTTGGCTTCTAACTTGCATCTAGTGAGTACAGGCACAACGCGTGAGCCAGGGCAAGGCTCAGAGCCGGCCCTGTACAGTACAGTATCTCTGTTCCGCCGCCACCCTTCGGTGCTGCTTCAGTGCCAGTCCCAGGTGAACAGCCTCGGAAATGACACCGCTTCCTGCGAGGTCCCAAACAGAGCAACGCCCCGCTGCCCAGCAGGCGCTCTCCCGGCAGGGCGGGCCCCGCTCCGAGACGCGCCCGGGGCTGGCGGGACAGCCAGGCCAGCGCAGCCCTGGCCAGCGCCCCGGTACCGGCCCGAGCAGCGGCTCAGGGGGGCGGCCCAAGGCACGGCCGGGCCAGGCCTCCGCCNCTGTCCGGGGGCTGCGGCCGCTGGGGGGCGCTGTGCCGGCCCCGCCCGCCCCGGCGGTGACGGGAACGGCAACGGCAACAACGGAACGGCGCGAGCGGGAGCGGGGACACGGGCACGGGGACAGACACACGGACAGACACCGACACCGGCACCGGCACCGGCACGGGGACAGACACACGGACAGACACCGACACCGGCACCGACACCGGCACGGGCACACAGATCCAGACGCACCCACACAGACACCCGGACACACGGACAGACGGACGAACACGCACACACGGACACACACGGACACACAGACACGTGCATTTCGTGGTGTTGTCACTCGTGTGTCAGGCGCGCTCCGTGCAGAGCCCGAGGGCGGGCCGGGGCTGTCCTTGCCCTTGTCCTTGTCCCCCGCCCTGGNCACCGACACGGGCCCGGGCACACAGATCCAGACGCACCCACACAGACACCCGGACACACGGACAGACGGACGAACACGCACACACGGACACACACGGACACACAGACACGTGCATTTCGTGGTGTTGTCACTCGTGTGTCAGGCGCGCTCCGTGCAGAGCCCGAGGGCGGGCCGGGGCTGTCCTTGCCCTTGTCCTTGTCCCCCGCCCTGGCTCCAGGGCCCCCGCGCTCGCTGCCCCGGCTGCCGGCGGGGTTGGAGCCGATGCTCCCCCGGCACCCGCACGGCGCTGTCGGTGACCAGAGCCGGGCCGGTCACACGCCGGGGTTCGGCTGCTGCTGGCGGTGCTCCCGTGGGAGTCCTGGGGCCACTCCGCCAGGGAACATCGCCGTCCCCACGGCACTGGTGGGAGGGAGGCACTGGCTGCCTTTGCACTACGTGTTCTGATTTCTCTTTTCTTTTCCTCCCCGTATTAAACTTCGTCTCACCCCAGGCATTCTTTCCCCTCATGTTTGGTCTTCCAGTTCTCTCCCGCCGTGCCGCTGGGGATAAGGGAGGAGGTGCGGGAGTGAGGACACAGCTGGTGGGTGTCTGTCTGCTTTCAGGGCAGGGTCAACCCGCCGCGATAGTCAAGAACCCAGCAATTAACAGCCATGTGAAACGGAAAAATGGGAGAGCAATTCGGAGAGTTAAACGCTGATTTATTCTTAAAGAAACACGTAATTCAACTTCCTCTGCGGTCAAGAAACTCTCTTAATGAAATCTCATCTTCTGTTGAGGAGCTGAGTTTTGGAAGAGCTTACTCATAATGGTACTAACATAGACCAAATGATTAATTTATTAAACCTGGTTTTGGGTTTTGCCTGCTGGACCAGCTTTGTAGTCCAGTACAAGTTTCATTCTTGAGGACCAGTTCATGTAAGTTACATGTGATTACTGCTACAGTGATTGCATCTCAGGTTTCTATATCAGCAGCCCTCCTGAATTCTGCCCTTTGGGTCTGCTTTGTGTACACTGTAGGATTAAGCATTTTGCTACCAGGTCTACATGGTTTCTCATGAAAAACCCTGGATGTGACGGTCCACTGAAGAGGAACTGCAAACAAAGCTCTGCGGGCTGCACCTGCTCACGGGCAGGCTGTGGACTCTCACACTATAACCCCTACGAAATCAGATGCAATATACTTACAAGCAGGTCATGTAGAGCAGAAACTTTTTTTTTGTAGTTCCTTACAGTTTAAAGTCCTTACAGTGACTACTTCACTCTCAAAGTAGGATGGAAGAGGCGTGTTCAGAAGAAGGCACACACTTTGTATGGGGAAATTTTCTTTTTTAATTTACAGCAGAAAGAATATAAAGCATTCAGAAAACATTTTCCATATTTTAAGGGCAATTCAAAACATTTTGCATGGTTCCAGCAGCTGAGTTCTTCAACAGATCCATTGATTCAGTGATGCTTTACATGCACAGTTACAAAAATAAAACTTACAAAAGAGAAGACATCTATACTAGTTTTACATGCAAGTCTTGGGGACCCCCCATTGGGCACCAGCTATTGTGTGGAACTGCCATAAGCGTGCAACCA
Organism: Mystacornis crossleyi; assembly: GCA_013400655.1. NCBI lineage: Eukaryota > Metazoa > Chordata > Aves > Passeriformes > Timaliidae > Mystacornis > Mystacornis crossleyi. The sequence goes on from VYZQ01024631.1 coordinate 40,719, forward strand.
GAGAGGGGGTTCATGTTATATTCTGTATTTCTTTCACACAGTATTACTGCTGTCGAATGTGTTTCACAAAGGAGCGATTCTATTATCAGAAGACAGAAGATCTGGCTCCTGGCACTTGGGAATTTCAATTTTCCTAGAAAGCTGCACTTACTTATCTTAGGTGAAAATGTTAAGTTCCACAACCAAGAAGAGGGTTCAAAGAATCACTTCACTGCGGGAGAGTGCTCCTCCCTCCCCAGTGACACACTGAAGGGTTACGGCCCGACACAACAAAGCACTTGGGAGCTGCACCTGGCTTCAAGCATGCCAGGAGTCCTGGAGCTGAGCTGCAGAACTGCCTGCATGTTTAACAGCCAGCACAGGCTTAAACGTTTGGCTGAAGCAGGATCTAGATTAGTAGATACACCACCAGGCCCATGGATCTGGAAGAGTAATTTGAAATAGCTCTGTATATTACTGAATCATTTTCTGTGAAGACAAGGAGTTAAAACATTTCCACTGAGGTCACTACTCTTGTTAGGAACAGATCAATTCTATATTGTCACGTATTGGTTAATGGGTGCAATATTTCAGTTTCCAAATATCACGAGTTCTTCCAGTACTAATACAGAGCATTTCCAATTCATTCCAAAGGAGATTCTTCAGCGTCTCCTGTTCTGTTTTGGCGTGAGAGGAAAATTTGATGGTTAAGGTTCCAATTGCAGACAGTAAATCGAGGCTACGAGGCTGCCCACAGGCACAGTGCGAGCGCCAGGCCATTTGTTTCGCCTTTTTCCCTTTTTTTTTAAAATTGAATCAGGTCATAAAGCAGCAGTTCAGAAATGTACAAGAGAATTCTGATAATGAGCTATAGCACATCTACTGTAATTCAATGCTGGCAGTGAAAAGAAGTAATTAAAAACAGGTACAATTATAGAAAAGGCACCAAGAGCACTGACCCCAGTTTTTTTGCCACAATCTTTGTTTTTACTCTTCTTTTAAAGACACCAGTTTCAAAGCTTCTTATGTGTGAATATTTTTTGGCTTCACAACAAGCCTTGCGTTTAAACATTGCAGTTGGTAGCCGGGATCAAGCAAGAACAACTATTCCAAAACTAACAATCTCAAATTTACACAAGTTCATTCAGAAATTTTAAACTGCCACGAGCGAGACAAACAGACAGGAGCAGTTTCTGATCTCAGACACATGTACGTGACCCACAAGTAATGACACGGACTTCAGGAGTTTCTTCCCTTACATTCCTGTGTAATGAAGATCAGAACTGGTTCCCATTGTTGAGAATCTGTGACAGTTTTAAATTAGTAGTTCAATTTTAAAAAAATCTAATTTCTTTGGCTCCTCACTATGTGGAAATAGCAATATACCATGACACCCCTACAGGATCAGTTTGCATCTTTTTTTTAAGTTTTACTTAATTTTTTAAAATTTTTTGTGCAATTTTTATTACATTTTCTGACTTCCAGCAGGAGATATGAAAATGTGAAACATATTTTCTACTTTCGTACTATTTATTTATTTTTTTTCATTTTATGTTCATTCTAAGTGTTCTTTATTGGAGTGAGTGTATGGTGTTAAGCTAGATACGGTTTTTGTACTCTTATGATTATCTGCTTTGCAAAAGTAACTTAATTTTCTTAAGCAATATTAGCATTCACATTACTTGGCACCATTGGCAAAAAAAAAAGAAAAAAAAAAAGACGGGGGTAAAAAAAAGAAGGAAGGAATACATAAATTAAACCCAACTGAATCAAACTCCTGGTAGCCAAAATCAAATGTAAACATATCCTTTTTTTCTTTTTTTTTTTTTTAAAGTAATGTTGCTCTGCCTTTTTTTCCTAAGTCTAAATACAGTAGCTCTTTTTTTGCCATTTAGTCATGCTTTAGCAAAAATGTTCTTCTAAAGAACATTTAAAATAAAGTTTCTTATAGTGAAATAAAGTTTTTGTTTCATTTTACAGACCATAGCCACTAATGCTTTGCTTTGTTCATTTCTTTTTCTTGAGTTCATGCACATATCTCTTTAATATATACAATATGTACAAACAATACATCCACACTCTTCTCGTTCATTCAGACAAAACTATACAAATAATAATTTTATCTTGCCAAGTTATTGACCCTTTGTGAATAAAATATTTAGTAATTAATCAATATATTCCCTTTCAAATATTTTTTTCTCATTTTCCATTTCTACCTTCTATATATACAGAAACTGCCCAGATTTTGATGAAGTAGCCAAAATAAGAAATTTACTGGCCAGAATGCAGCACCACTGATCTTTAGGTGGCATAAAATGTCCAGGCAACATATGTACGTGACTGCAAAATGACAAGAGGTTTGACAAGTACATAAGAGAAAAAGCTACATGTTTTACAAATTATTTAAGAACTTAATTAAAACAATAGTACGTGAAGGTAAGGCTAGAAAATAAAGTGCTGAATATGAGAGAAAGTACATGACAGTTGATATGTTTGCAGGTTCTAGTAAAAATACAAAAAAAAATGTGTAAAACTTGCTTAAGCTGCTCTCTCCGTTCCTCATGCAATACCCGTGTCTCTCACACACCAACCCCTCCTGTAAGTTCCCACGGGATGTATTAAAAACCTGCAGATTTAAAAAGTTGCATTAAGTGTGCTGTAGAGGTTTAAATAAAACACAAAGGACAGGCGTGCGAAGGAAATGAGGATGCATGGACCCAATAAAGATGTACTGATCTAAGCCCCTCCACTGAGACTCTCAAAGCTTCAGTTTCTTGGAGATGACTGACAGGTGCAGGAACAGCATTCTTGTGTTGCTTGTGCATTCCCACCTTTTCTGAACAATATTTTTGGTATAATATTTGTACAGTTCCACATGTTGTTTAATACAGCCCTATATGAAAAGGATAATTAATCGCTTCTTCCTTCCTTCTCGGAGAATGAAGCAACTCACGATTTCCTCCTGGTGTCTTGTTTTCCCCACGATCCAACAGAAGATTGAGTTCCAAGATGTCTTGCTGAACAAATTAAAAGTTGTCCATGAAAGTGCAAATGCAATGACCAAAACATTACTGTTAAAATCCTGCAGCTGGTATTTCCAGAACTGCAGTGGGTATTTTTGTTGTTGTTGCATGTCTCTGCTAAAAACAGAAAATGAAAACAGTCTGAAAAGCAATGTCACATTGCTACGGGATGCTGCTGCGTATCTTCAAGTTCCTTGGCCTTTTTCAATTCTTTCACTCTGAAAAAACAAAGAGGAGCTATGTAACACTTCTATTACAAATCTCTTGAAGACAGAACAATCAAAAGGATTCATCACTCCAACCTCCCGTGCAGAAGAGGCGGCTCCCAGAGACACGACAGGAGGGTTAACACCTCCCCAACACCATAAACAGCTGGAAGCGCACGAACGGGCCACTGGAGATCCCAGACAAACACATCTGGAGAGACCCTTGGTTCCAGCTACTGTTTTCCCCCAGTACTGGCAACTACAGCTGGGCTTCGTTCTGGTGTTGGCCTGACTGCTTGAGGTTTCCTGGACTGCTGTTCACTGCCTGACCCTGCAGCTGCTTCCTACTTGTCATGGCAAAGGGGCTGTTCAGTGCTGAGCCCTTTTCCCCACACAGTGCTGAGGCAGTGACAGCACAGCGGGGGGAAATCAGTCTGCCCAGCTTGGAAAGGAGCAAGAATTTAACGTAAGGAAGTGTTTATGTGCAAGCAGAAGAACCGGTATGGGTGTGAAGAAAGGTACTTTGTTCCACAAGTGCTCCAGCTGCCGGTGCCTGTCTGTTCTATCATGCTGTTGGCACTATGTTCGTGTGTTTTCCCAGCAGTGCAGGACGCTGGAAGCTGTGTGCCGAGGGAGATGGACCTACAGCGTGGAAGTCACTGTTCCTAGACGTGGCCTCATGCCCCAGTTCTCAACTCTCTCAAATACATGCCACACATTACCTCTAACCCGTCAGCACAGGAACTAAACCATCACCAAAAGTTGAGAAAGTTAAAAATTAATCTAAAGGATGAAGAGAAGGGAATAATTTCAATCCCATCAAGTGAAACGGAGCTCTGCACTGGAGCTGGGCAGCAGCAAACCCTCTGCTCAGGCTGAGAACCCGGCTCTGTGTCAGGGCAAGCTCCCTGCAAAGGAGCCACACCAAATCCAGAGGTACTCCCACGCTGCCCCTAAACCCAGAGGTGCCCAGCTGTGCTTGGGGCTGGCTCTGCCTCCGCTTGCAGAGGGTTCCTCTGCAGTGAGATCCCTTTGCCACCTGCCTCTACTTGTCCTCCCTCTGCCCCTGCAAGGGCAAGGCCCCCACAAAAGGAGCAGATTACAACTCAAAAAGAAAGGGGATCTAGCATAGCATGTGTAGGCTCAAGTGCTCATGTGATGTTGCAAAAACTTGAAAGTACAAATAACAAAGGTGTAGCACAAAAAAGAGTGTAAGAGATGCAAATCTGTGTAATGCAACCAGCTACAAGTGGAAGAATTTAACAAAGCCACATGTCAGGAGAGCTGAGAAGCAGCAGTGACAGTTTGTAGCTACTGTGCCTAGACTCACACCCACACATCTTCTTCTGGCTCTTGTACCAGCCTGCTAATAGAAGGATACAATGAAGGCTATAAATTGATCTCTATAAATACACCTCCATTTCACCGTTTTATTTATTAATTTTTCTGCATATACTATTAGTCAGAACCACAGTGAAAAGGGAGCTGGCTGCTTTTACCTCTGTTTTAGCTGACTCAAAGCTCTAGCACTCAAATGCATTCTCAGTATTTGTGAAATGTGGCCAACAGGGGTCAAATCAGACTAACCTGTATGCAGGTTAGACCTTTGTTAATTATCTTAATTCCAGTGTAGGAGAGTATCATGTATGGAAAGACAGAGGGCTCTGCTAGTCCAAATGCACACCGTGTGTTCAGAGTCTGAAGGCCACTGCTGAAGGGCCCCTGGCATTCCTGAAATCCAAGCCCAGCACAGGAGCCCAGAAGGCTCTCCCAGGTGCCAAGCAGTGCTCTGGTCCCCAGGCTGAGGAGGGCACAAGGCAGCCAACAGCATCAGGGGTTCTCAGTTCCTACCCAGCCAGGGCTATGCCGAGCCTGACTGCCTGCTATAACTTTACAGAGAAATCTTCTGCAGAAGATTTTGGCTCTACACAAGCTGGTGTCTGAAAGAGCCTGCTGACATCAAGAGAGTGGAGGCTTCAGCACCGCACAGAAGGCAGCAACCAGCCTCTGCTCAGGCTGACAGCCTGAGTTCTACCTAAGTTCACTGGGGTTCTTCATGCTGGGTACAGCCAGATCCCCTTTTCATTGCAGGAAACAGGAGGGCTGGCACAGTAAGCCAAAAATGGTCACAAATGACAAGCTGCTCATCTTCAGTATGTCTAGTTTTATTTTCTTGGAGCAGAAAAGCAGCCTCTCCCCTGAATTTATGACGAATATTTCTAGTAGTGCACCATTTAGAAACAGGAGAGCCAAAATCCCTGGTGCTGTGCTAGCAAAGGTGTTGTGCCTCTGTGCAGTGGACAGTTTTTAAGGCTTAGATTAACTGTGTTTAAGATACCATCAATTAACGCATGATTTGCAGTGCAACTTCCAAGTGTTTTCTGTTGCACTTCAGTACTGTAATGTAATATTAACCTTTTATTATCGATCTCTCACTGAGAACATGCACATTAAATAAGCTGGTGGCTCTTCCACTGAGACATGCTATTCCTCACTTTAGCACTTCACATGCAAGGGCTACACTAACAAAGCACTTTTGCTGGAAGAATGCAAGACATGCTTTGCTGCAAACTTCAACCTACAGCATGCAATATCTGTACTGGTGCAGAACTATTCCATCTGTTTGCCTGGAACACACATGCCAACAGAAGTTAATTACTGCAGCACTCAGCGTTTGCACTAACACAGGTCCTGCTCAGAAACACAGAATCACAGAATGTAAAGGGTTGGAAGGGACCTTAAAGATCATCTAGCCCCAACTCCCCTGGCATAGGCAGGGACACCTTCCACTGCAGCAGGTTGCTCAAGGCCACCTCCAACCTGGCCTTGAACACTTGCAGGGATGGGGCAGCCACAGCTTCTCTGGGCAACTTGCTCCATTGTCTCATAATCCTCATAGAAAAGAATTTTTTTCTAATATCCAATCTTAAGTTCCTCTCTTTCAATTTGTATCAATTACTCCTTGTCCTATCACTACAGTTCTGGATGAAGAGTCCCTTTTCAGCTTCCCTGTAGCACCCTTCACACACTGGAAGGTGCTGCAAGGTCTCCACACAACCTTTTCTTCTCCAGGCTGAGGAGCCCCAACTTTCTCAGCCTGTCTTCGTAGGGGAGGTGCTCCAATCCTCTTATCAACTTCATGGCGTCCTTTGGACTTGCTCCAACAGTTCCATGTCCTTCTTATGCTGGGGACACCAGAATTGTGTGCAGGACTCTGAAAAGAACAGAGTAGAGGGGGAGAATCCCCTCCTCCCCTGCTGCCCACGCTCGTTTGGATGCAGCCCAGGACACAACTGGTTTCTGGGCTGGGAGCACTCAGTGCCAGCTCAGGGTGAGTTTTTCATCAACCATAACCCAAGTCTTTCTCCACAGGGCTGTTCTCAATCACTTCTCCCAACCTGTCTGTGTGTGTGGGATTGCCCCAACCAAGGTGTAGGACCTTGCACTTTACTTTGTTGAACTTCCTGAGGTTCACACAGTCCCACCTCTCCAGCCCGTCCAGGTCCCTCTGGATCCATCCCTTCCCTCCACTGTGTGACCACACCACACAGCTCCGTGGTGTCAGCAAACTTGCTGTGGGTGCCCTTGATCCCACTGCCCCTGGCACTGATAAAGATGTTGAAGAGTACTTGCCCCACACTGACCCCCAAGTGGACCGTGAGCCACCGACAGCTCTTCGCATGTGGCCATCCAGCCAGTTCTTCACCCACCCCCAGAGGTCCTTCCTTAAAACCACGTCTCTCCACTTTACAGACAAGGATGTCAAATGGGACAGTGTTGAACACTTTGCATTTGCAACACTTTCCTTGGTCAGGTGTGATTTACATCATTTACATGCAGGTGCAATAATTACTGCTGAAAAACACAGAGACAAAATAGTACAGAATTCCCCTAAAGGTATAAACTGAAAGCTGCCACGGGTACATTACTGAAAGATGCTATTTAGCATGTATTAGCTTAAAACAAACCCTGCATTCCACAGCATTTCCAGACTTAGCCCTCAAGATGATGACAATCCAAATTCACTAAGCTACTGTATTTTTTTAATTAACTGATCTCTTTGTTCAATATATGCAAGAGTGCGTGTGTCCCACTGCAGGGGAAGTGCAGGTAGGTACAGTGAGTCCTTTATTCCATTAACACACTGCCTGCTACATATGGAAACTTGCAGTCTGCAGCTGTCAGTCTCCTCCTCTCTCCACAGCTGGCCCTGGGATGCCTGGGAAATTCTTCCTTCTCCTGGCAGTTGCTGCAGGGCAGCCCTGCTCACCACAGGCTTGGCAGCAGGCACACCCACAGTGAACTGAAATACCTCCAAATGTTACCCAAAATGGAGCCAATCCATGGCCAGAGCGTCACCGGGGAAGCAGTGAGGTGCTACTGTGAACACCATGCTGCTTCCTCAAACCACGATAAACAGGAGGTGCCAGAGCCAGTGCATGCACCAAGGTAATTCATCTGCTTTATCTGAAACGCTTTGTCAAGAGAATCTAAAACTAACTGTCTTCAACCCATTAATTCTTTCTAGGATAGTCTGTACTGCAGCCTTTCCTGTGTCTCTGAATTCCTTTCAGTCTTTTCTTAACTCTTCTCTTGAGTTCCTCACTCAGTGGCACTTTGATTTGATTACAACAATATAAAGTCTCAATAGCAGGGGCTGGTATTTCCGCTTCATTAATACTCGATGTAATAAACCCTCAAAACTCTCAACTGCAGTTAAAAAAATATAGGTTGACCAGGGAAGAATTTTGGACAAATTCGGACCCTCAAGAACAGAAATCTTCTGAGTACGAGCTGCTGTGAGAGATTTTAAGTGAACAATAGAGCACTGCCTTCATGCAACAAGGCAATCTTCTTTGGTTAACATTTTTCCACTCTTAAATTGATGCAGGGGAAGAGAATCAAAGCATAGCATTTACAGTTACAAGTGTTAATAAAGTGCTCTAAGAAAAAAGAACACTATTGGGATTTACAGAATTGAACAGCAGAACGAACATTCTTAGAAAAGATTGGTAGAGTTGCAGTGAGACTCTTATTTATTTAAATAACAGAGGAAATGAGGGCACTGAAAGTGATAGCAGCAGGCCAGGTGCTGCTGGATGGCGTGCAAACCTCTCCAGGAGTCTAAGAGCACTGTCACACTGGCTTGGATCACTTCTGGGAGTGCCTCCCTGAGCTGAATGGGGGCTGGAGTGAGGACAGCTCAAGCGACACCCAGCTGCGAGTGGAACGCCCCAGAATGGGAAACAGGACCTGGCTTTTGCAGGTCTCCAAACAAAAAACCACCATGCTACTCCAGCAGCTCTGAAACCACGCACAAACCTGCAAGGCCCGTACATCTGATTTTGCACTGATGAAGCCTTGAACAAACACCTCCTCAGTAACACATTCTCTAGACAGTAAGCGCTTCTAAGGCACAAAGTTATTCCCTCTGCAAGTGCTGAAGAGCAGATGGAAGGAAAAAGCACGTGCAATAGAGATGACCACTGCTAAGCTGTCTGAAATCACAGCCATGGTGCTGACATACAGAAAGGGAAGAGAAGATGATTTCAAACAGGAGCTTTGAACCCTGACTCTTGGGAGATACGTCCTGGTTCCCAAACTGCTCCAGCCAGCCCAAGTTTCTGCCTTTCACACTGTGCTGCTCATTTGGACACTATACAGAGGGTGCATCAGTATGTGCTGAAGCAATGTAGAAAGCAACAGCCCCAGCGAGTGGCAGCTCCTCTCCCCGTGCCCTCCCCAGTCCTGTACGAGGTGTCAGCAAATGAACCAGCCCTACTCAGGAAAAGTCACAGCAAACGATGGCTTCATGGGTAAAGCGTAACACAAAGCTGCTTCATCAGAGTGACTCCAAAATGCCCAGCCAGGGAAATGCTGAATGAGTCCAAATGCTGAAGATCAGTTTACAGGACAGGGTGCAAGAGCCAGAGAAGGCTGGCTGGCGAGTTACCTGTTGCTCTGAGAGCTGAAATGGCCTGTGGGATATTTAAGACAAGGGAGATCTTGCCTTTTTCCAGATACCTCATTTAGGCAGCAAAACAAAAAAGACAGAAAGGCCCAATAAGAACGACACCCGAGAGCACGCAGTCTGCAATTTAATACACACATCTGAGCTCCAAATACATTCAGCCCCTGCAGGAGGTAAATGAAAAAAGAAATTACTTTGAAAACTCTTGTTGCAGGTACAGTGACGCATATCCCAATATGACATTTTCACACATTGTCCTGAACTCAAAATAATGGGACTTTCCTACCCCTTGAAATTTTCCCCTGTTCTCAATCTTACGAAGAGATGCAAGAAACCAGGTACCTCAATGCAATGCCTGCTGCACGGCACAGATTAAAACCACAGAAAAAATACAAGTCCCAGATGCACAGGAGTCAGAAAAGGTTCGTTGCTAAAATGCCAGAAGAGGGAAGAATACACAGAGAGCAACAAAACACGGCAGATGTTGTTTATTCAGGTATGAAATGCAGCTGTACTTACCAGAGAACTGACTTCAGATGCTACACACTTACTCCCCAAAACTGGAGAGCAGCATTTAATCAAACCATGAGAACATGGGAGGGTAAGGGGCTCTATTTGCACATGGAAGGTGAATGAAGACCATTTTTCTTACTCATGATCACAGGTAACAAGTGCACTTGTTCCGCCCCAGAGAGGACAGAACTTTTGCTGGAGGCAGAAGGTGCCTCACTGGTTACCACCTAGGGATGGGAAAGATTCGCTCCTTGGGATCTGCTCCAGATCATCTCCTGCCAAGGGTGGGCAGAGAGAGTCACACTGCAAGCAGCTGCACTGTTCATCTCTACACCCAGACTGGGAGCAAAGCTGTCTTGCAGGAGGCTACAGTGGATAGTTTGACTGATATGCAGGCAAACATTCATGTAGTGGGGCACGGTGAGTAGCTAAAATCCCTACACTGAAGCAGGTTTCCTTAACTGCTACTTAAAGGCAACAGTAACTGGATGGGAGTTATTTCCGCTAAAAGGCATTTTAATTTCTACTGCAGAAGGATACCAAATCTTGTCTCAGAGTTGGCCCACAGAATCTCCTGCTTCTCCTTCTTTACTGATCCTGGTGTAATGCCACCCAAATAAATCCAGAAAAAAATCAATCAATTTGGAAATGTTTTAAAACTGAAACCCAGGAGCAAATGCTGCGACCATTTATCTGCACACTCCCAACAGCAAGTGCACATAAAACATCCTGTGTGTGTATTACACGTTCGCAGGCATTCCCCCTCAGCAAGAGGGGCTGTGCCAGCCTGTGCACATCAGCAGGGCTGGGAATGCTCTTCGTGTGTGTGCACACAGCAGCACACGCACACAGGGTGTTACCAGAATGCAAAGCAGCAAAGAATGTTTTGCTATCACAGACTTACTTTGGCAGAACAGTAGTCAGTACAATTTGAGATAGCTCACAGTTTACTTTTTCCAGACAGAGAGCCACCCCACTTCCCCATCAGTCACACATCACTGGTCATTCCAGGCAAAACCTGCAAACGCCACCAAACTTCCAGAATCTGCTGATTTCTTATATGCTGTTACATACACAAAGCCTTAAAGTGCAACAACTGTTTCTCCTCCAATACCGGTCTCTGCTGACAGCAGCCCCTGCAGCCCCAGCCCTCAGGGCACCTCTGGGCCTTTGCCCTCGTTTCATCCAATTCCTACTTCATCTGCTACTAGTAAAAACCCCAAATTTTTACTTGTAAAAAAACGAGGACATACAACAAAAAACGGTAGCATAGAGGTCATCATTTGGAAACAAGTGTCATTAGCTGCTGCTTCTTTGTTAGCCTAAAAATTAAACAAATAATGGTGTCTCCAGCAGGCTTAAGCCCAATTCATGCTCCCATTCTTGAGTCTTGAAAATGATCTCTGCAATTTCAAGTCAATGAAACTCCACCATCAACAACAAAGTTTTCTTTTTAGAAGGTTACATGGAAGCAGGGGTCCAGGCCACCCCTCCCTTGCTGAAAACAGGAGCAATTAGCACACGAACAGTGATGTTTCTGAGGGCAGTTTTTGACAAAAGCCCTGCTGCCCTAATGAGCTCTCAGGTGCGAGACAGAACAGAGCAGCCCGCTGGCAGCTGACACGCGTGCCTTCAGAGACCTGCCACAGGAATTCTCCCACTGGTACCTAAAGATTTTTAAGCTTTTTCATGTATTTGTAGCTTTGCAGATTTTTAATACAAGAGTTTTATAGTTTCTAGCACCTTCTTACCCTTCTTCACACTGTAAAACAACAGCTAACCCTTTTGAACACATCATGTCACATTCTTGAAATCCTATTTAGTCTTATTTTCAAGAAAAGAATTTTTAACAAGGACATCTTGTTTTGCACCAGTGAGAATCAAAACAAGATACAGGGCAAAGAACCTCCTAGAGACACTCCAAGGGGCAGGCCC
>VYZQ01024633.1:13687-30349 GCA_013400655.1 Mystacornis crossleyi
TAGTTATGAATAATAGGAAAAAAAGTGGAAACATGTCAAAGCTCTAGGTTTACTACTAATTTTAGGAAATCTCTACAGACACTGTTGATGGATTATAGCAGATATATGTACTTATATGTCTTTATTTTTCTCGGTGAAAAATAAGCAAATTTAAAAACCTGGGGAAATGCCCTTGTTTTTCAATAGAACAGACAGACTATTTGCAGGACAGGAAAAACAATGTACCAAGGTTTTTGTCCTCCTACATCTCAGTACATCTATGACTGAGAAATACCCCGAAATTTTGAGGATCGGGTTACCTTTGTCACTTATAAACTTTCCAGAATATCTGTACTTGTCCAGGTGCTCTATGCAGACAGGCAAAACCAAAGCTTAGCCTACATATCTAACACATTTCATAAACTAATTTTACAGTTTATCGAAGAAAATTTGAAGGAAAAGTCTACTAGGAAAAGAATTATATTGTTTATCTTTTATTCACAATACTCCTTTAAGCAGCCTCTGAAGAAAACCATTTTATATATGAGGCAGACTGGAGAAGTGCAGCTCATCTTTTCATGTCAAATGCAAAACACAAAATTCAGTAATCTCAATTTTAATTTCCATAAAATGTAAAAATGAATGTACTAGGTTAGATAGAAGATTAACCCAGCCCAACAATAGCATTCCAACAGCGCTCTCAAATATCTAAGGACTAAGAAAGAATATTGGGAGGAGGAAAGCAAAAACAATTTTTGTTTTTTGTTTTTTGTTTTTTTTTTTTTTAATGAGGCTATTAACAGGTTCACAGCAAGGTCCTGCTCTGGAACCTCTTGAGCCAACAATATTTGTATTGATATTTCCATGCAATATCCGTGGCTGGATTGATATTCTATATTGTGCAGTTAGCAGGTTTTTCAACATGAAGAATATGGATTCTGGAATTTTGTAATGGTTTCATCATGCTACTTTCAGTTTAACTGTGCTCTGTGGAGGGCTTCCTCTTTTGAATCTGCAGCTTGCAAATGTCTTTGAAAAACTCTGCATTTGAGGAGAAAGTGATCACTTCTAAGTGCTCAGTTTCTTAATGACATACATGGTCTTATGCTTATCATATCTTCTCTCAATTTGAAAGCTGGAGAATGCTTTTAATTTGGTTATTCCCTTTCAGTGGCTCTACCTTTAATTGTTTTAGTTCTTCCTCTCTGTGCCTGACCCAGATGTGTCATATAAATTGTGACTAACATATTGAAATTGGGTACACATAATATAGATTCTAAATCTTATTTCAATATTTCTGCTAGTTTCTTAACAGTGTTTTGTCATCCATTTCTTCCCCGTACCTCTTTTTTTGAACATCATATGACAAGTTGATGTATTTTCATAGAATGATCTTTGATAACTTCAGGATATCATTCATGAATAATAATTGTCTGCTAAGAACATTATAAGATGCATAAAAATAAGAATATTATATCTTCTGTACATTATTTTTACATTCTTTTTTGTGCTTAATTTCATCAACATTTCATTTCTGAGCTCTTCAACACTGCTAGGACTCTTCACTCTTTTTTAGTCTACTTGGGTTGTCCATACTTCCATTCATAACATTTTCATCAAACACTGTCCAGGGAAAAAATTATGAACATCTATTTAAAAGTAATTACATAGATTAAAAAATCCTATATATTTTCTACATGAGAGTCTTTGTCCAAGTAATATTTTTTCTGGTGAAAACTGAGAATTAAGTTGAGCACAAAATTTCAGATTAAGGGAATGTTCCTTGGCTGAGCTAATTCTGTGAATCTAATCCACCACACTGTTTTTTGGAGTTTAAAATCAGATTTAAGCATTTGGGGGAATTTTGTTAAAAATTTAGTTTTCTTAATGGTTCCTTTTTTTTTTTTAATTGAAACATTTAAATAGAGTTTAATTTTTAGTTCAATGCATTTTTCTTATATTTTGTGAAAAAAAAGTTTTTAATCATTGTGGAGGGAAGTGGGAGTAAGAGACACTAGAATAAATTAGTATACTTAGGTTACCTAAGAACCTGAAGGATTAAAATTCTTCATTAGTGCTTCAAGCTCAGGATACACTTCTGTCACTCATTTTTCATTCAAAGTAGAATACTCCAGTATAAGTCTTTGCATTGAGATATTAATAATACAAGTGCCCGTTGTACCTTGCTTTGCAAGCTGTCTACTTGCACATGTTTGCAAGTGCAGACATAGTTAACTCTTATGGGACATCCATCCCTTGTTTACACAGACTAGATTATGAAGCCAAATGACTCTTACAAAAGAAAATTCTGATTATAATCACTGAACAATATTCAAAACAGTCTTTACATAAAGCAAAACTCTGGGAACATATCCCCCTTTCCCTCTTCCCTCAGAAAATATATAGCAAGTGGGAGGATGCACTCTCCAGAAAGGTAACCTGTGTGCCTGCAAAGTTGTACAACAAGCTTATCTTTTCAGGGGCATCTCTGGAAAATGTATTCCAACATTGTTGATGAGTACAAACTGTATGAATTAATATTAAAATATGAATTACTGCTGCACTGAATATGAATCAGCATATTTACTGAAATTGCTAAAAGAAGATTTGCTTGGATGAAGGCATCTGACGGATTGAAAATGAAGCTTCTTCATTATAGCCCAGTGCATTGCAACTGGCTTATGCACCCCTGCAGAAATTCAGTTTATATTTCCCTATGCCAATGCAGAATGAGAAAAAAACTCTTTTCCAAACTATCATTTTATTAACAGTATTATGCTTGAGACTCTCTAAGAAAAATATAATAACAATCTGCACTTTCTGTTCTCTGAAGTATTCATGAGCCTTTGTCAAGGGAGCTAGCTTTCTCATTCACATGCTGTTGCAGCTTGTTTTCTATTTATTTGAAATCTTGTAGTGTCTTGAGCATCACCAGGGAAATCAAGGTCCATGTCAGATGTGTTGAAGCCCTGATAATAAAAGCTGATGATTGGATATGACTGAGCTTGAGCACAGTCAAAGGCTGTCTCAAAAAAAACATCTGATGTTAAAGGACTTGGAAGATGAAACTGGTGATGTCCTTACTCTAATTTTGGGAAAGATAAAACAGAGAATACATTGCAAAAAAAAATAATCTCTCAAAATCTCCATTACAGGGATGCAGAATTACCACAAGAGATATGTATGTTCTCAGGAAGATATACGTTAATATTCACTGCAAAATCTTACACACGTCAAAAGATGTCACACCTTGAATAATAAAAGAGTAATTATTAAACACTTTTAACAAAAGAAATAAATCTAACCAGAAAAAAAAGAGAAAAGAGTAAAAAACTTTCAAATATAAATTTATGTTGATTCCTTTTTTTAAAAAAGAAAATGAAAGAAAAATGTGAAGTTTACATTTTTTTGGCTTTGTATCAAAGAAAAAAGTAGAAGTTTCAATAATAGAAATCATTTGAATGATGTCAAAAATTTTTTAAAAATCATCAGGGATGTAACTAGAGCTTTGCAGTTTAATCGCCTGAGATCCTATCAGTTACCACCACTGACAGCTCAAAATTGTGTTTGTATCTTGCTGATTTTGATGAATTCCATGTTAATCAAGCTGGAGAGTTTCTCCAAGAGTGAGTGACTGTCCTTGCAAGTTAAAAAGATCTGCATTAATGACCTTCTCATACACCTCCAGCACCTGACCCTATAGAGGGTTTCATAGAATTGTTTTTTTTGGTGGAAATTACTTCCTTTCAAAACTCAGATATTTTAAAATGTTATCTGACTTCCAGAACACTACACTGCAAAAATCAAACACTTGTTTTTGTTGTTGTGCTGTTGGATTTTCTTTAATAGTGTTCAGATATGTTAACATTTTCTGTAATTACCAATTGAAATTTAGGTAGCCTTTAAATTACAATGAGTTTCTTTTTTTTGTGACAGAAACGTATTTTCAGGCTTGCCATTTTCTTTTGGTCTTTTTTAATATATTTTTATGAATGGATGATGAGGGATTTAGATAAGTCCCTGCCTTTTGCCCAGGCCTCCAGCAGCAGGCAGTAGCTTTACTGAGGTGGCCAGCACCCCAAAATCCACTCTCCTTCGCAAGTTCTTCAATAATGGCTGTTTTGGTCTATTGTAGAATGAATTATTTATTTAATAGACACAAAACTAACAGACATAAGACTTAAAACAGACTATTACTACACAGGAATAAGGACAAAGAGAGACAACTCGTTAAATACACACAGGGTTAAAGGTACCATTAGTTTTACAGCTAGTGAAGAAATAATATAACTTAGGATCCAGTGTTTCTTACCATCCAGTTCCTGATGGAGCACACATCAAAATCCTTTCCCTCGGTTCCCAGGAAAGTAACCATGGAATCTGCATCCAAACTCCAGGGAAAAATCTCATAGGCTTTCAGGGAGTGTGATTAGAAGCCTTCTGCCTCTGTGATAATTCATGTGGGCTTTTACAGACTTAAGAACCGTGTCTTTTGGTCAAGAATATTTACTTTTCTTTTATCTCTTGCCACATTTGCTTTTCAGACTAAGATGTTGATTCTTAGCTGGGGGCCTGAGCCCTTTTGGCACCAGAGATACGCCATGCTGGGCCTGTGACCCGCCTGGGTTATTTCTTGCATATGCACCAACGATCTGTGGTAGAAAGGAAGTAGACACGTCCTGCCACATATATGATGAAAAGATATAAAATAGAAAAAGTTCAGGTAACATAAAGTCCTGTGGTAAAAAGAAAGGAAAGTTGTTGTGAGTTTGATATAAAAAATATCAGATAACCTTTTCTTCCATGTATGTATTTTGAATTAAAATCCATAATTTTTAGTTTATTATGTTCTTGAAATCAAACCATTAGAAGAGGAAAAGAAAAAGAGACCAACTCACTTCATCAAGACTGAGTGAAAAGGAAACCTGTTTAAAAACACAAAGTGCAGCTTAAGCGTCTGACTGGAAAAGACTAGGATCGTTTACTGAACTTCTGACTTATTTTCAAGAAGGAAATTGCCCTTTCTGCTTAGAAAACATTCTACTCTGTTAGGAAATTATTATGGCCCGAGGCTAAGCAGTTCCTGAGTATTTGGAAAATGCATTATCAGATTAGCACGGTGAATATTACCTATTCTTTGCTTACTTTTCTTTATCCAAAAAAACTATGTTGCACCTTCACTCATTAGAGACAATTAGGAGTAATATTTCAAAAATATTATGTTGGGGAAATCTTTAGTTATGTTTTATTTCTAAGACTATAAACTGCATTAGTCTATTTAGGATGATGATCTTAACATGGTGAGTAATAGGAACAATTTTGTTTCCAGTTTGTTTGCGTGTCTCAAGTTTTCCCTCTGCTACCCAGTCCTGACACACTAAAAAATTTACAGTTAGAATAGTTAATGTAAGGCAGTACTTTGTTAAATATCTAACATTTTTTACTTCTTGAGGAAAATCCCTCATGGAGGACTCCTTATGTTATGAGTTCATCTTTTCATTCACTGAATTTTGCTGATATAGACAACATTATTCAACTGACCAGAAAGTGAACATGTTCTGAAGCATATGGTGCCACAATCATTGTTCATATTTCAAAAGCCTTCGCATAGATGCATGCTGCTTCTTCTCATGAATGACTTGATCTAAATACTTTCCTAATGCTGTCTTTCCCTCTTTAAATAACTCTAGTCTTCCACATGGAATTTCTATTGACCCAAGCTTAACACTGTAAAAGGGGTTTGAGGGCTTTAGCATACAAAAGTCTCACATGATGATGTTGTAATATTTCCATGGGTTTAGAAATTGGTCTAAAATAGATTTTTGAGATGACTGCCTAAACCCATGGAAATAAATGATAAATAAAGTTATGAAGAGGTTTCAGGAAATGTTAGAATTTAGTTTACACATCTGAAGTTCATGAAATTTTAAATTAATTAGTATTTCATTTGAGAGATTAAATAGGAATGTATTGAATTGTATTTTATTCACACTAAGAACATTTTGAAAAGAAGCTGAGTTCTGGCAGAAAATCAAATTTTGAAGGTAGGGAAAAATTTCAGTATCGCATCCTCATATATATAACCACATCTGAAAAAACAGCGCCACTTTGGATAAAAATTTTGTTATATAATGCTACTGTTTTATTTCCAAATATAATTCTTCATTAAGATTTAATCATATAAGCCTTCATACACTCTGAAATATGAAAAAAGAAGATGAGTAACCCTTTAATATGACCTTGAGGTGATAAAACCTCTGTTTCTGTGATAAATGCAAGTTTGCATTTATAGTGTGGCTTCACTTTCAGTTGTCAGTAAGATAGTTTTATGAAAGTTCTAATAAAAAAAAAGCAACATCTTGAAGTCTTGCCTAATATTTCATTTATAGTAGGTAGAAGGTACATAGCTGGTGCAGTTTTATATGTAAGTCATATATCATCCACATAAAAGCGCTGTTGGCTATTCGTGTAACTATCAACATAAGAGGACATATCCAAGGTGAATTAGAAAACCTCTCTAGTCATACCAGTTTATACACTGTAGATGCTTCTTTTGGGAACTGACAGGCCTAGTGATGAGTTTGGCATTAAAGTATATTCATCCATTCCTTTTTCAAGGTATTCAAAGGGCATGAAACTGAGCCAGTAAAATGCAAATCCTATGAAGATTCTAATATGAAAGTATGTATTATCTTTGCTGAACATTTTAATATTTATTTTAGGGATGAGAAAGGGGAAGAAAATTACTCTTTTTTTTTTTTAAATACCAGGCTTCACTTAGTTAAGTGTGGCATCTCTTCTCATTACAACCTTAATAATGTCTTAAGTGGAATACAAAGCTATTTAACACTGCTTTTGATGATAGACAGGCTTACAAAAAAACTATAATATGTTCTTGTATCTCTGCAGTACAACACATACCTTGAAGAAAAAAAAGTAGATATTAACTCACCCTCTGAATTACTTAGGAAATAATTCTGTTGACTGTTCATACTGTGAGTGGGTAACTAAAAGGCATGTGGCTTCAAAAATAAAGGACTATATTTCTTCTCTGTAGGTAGAGCCACATCTTTTCAACGAGAAAAAAAAATTATTCTGAAATATCTCTATTTGAGTGTTGTGAAAGAAGGAGCATTGCTAGTTTATTGTGTGGCTTTAATTTTCACTTAAGAGTCTACAGTGGGAAGTAAATAGCAGTCTCCCATGCTGTCATTTTCAGTGTCTTAACTCCCAGAAGGGAATTTCTTTCCTAAACAGAGAAAAGGAGCCAACTGGGTTTGCACTACCTAGCTGTCAATTCCCAGTGGAAACTAGGGAACAAGAAGGAAAATATACCTTCCTTTTGCATGAATAGTTTGGGGGGGAAAAAAAGTGTTAAAGAGAGTTGAAACTGTGATCCTGATTTCACTGCATCTGCAAGCACCCATCCTAGTGTAATGAACTACAGGCTATTCCTTTTGAAGAGCTATAAATGTGTTTTTCAGGATTGGAAAGCAAGCAGATTCAGGATATTAGGTGGTCTGTAAGTTTATCTGAAACCTTGTTTAGAAAATGCTTCAAGAAATTACTTTCCATTATGTCATGGTATAACCCCAGGTGGCAACTAAGTTCTGTCCAGCCGCCCCGTCCCACCTCCATCCCCCATTGTTCGCTAGAGCTCAAAGCTTTATCTTTGAGTTGAGTACCTATTAATATTGAACATCTCAACCAAGGTATCTAAAAGTCAAATTTAATCTCTACAAACACATGCAAATACAGAGTCTAGTTATTTATTTATGGTTTTGTGACTGAAATAGATGGATCTTCCTTTATCAGGAATACTGAGAAGCATTTTACTGCACAGGAATTCTAATTGTGTCTTTCAGCACAAACAAAGGAAGCAGAACTGGATTTAGAAGCTGGAAATCTAAAGGCTACCCCACAGAGAACTATTTTTTAATTTATACAAATCCTTGGACCCAGTTAGCTTAAAAATAAACATCTGCAAGAAGCTCATTGAATTTACTAGGAAAATAACTAAATAGAATCCCTTCATCCTTGAATAATGAGCTCCATATCAAGTTACCATAGTTTTATATGACAGTGCAATATACTAATTGCTTCAGTGTTTATTTATCTTTGTAGACCATAGGGAAGAGAAAAAAAAAATTCCTTACCATGCAATTTCAGATTTACCAGGAAAATACCTCTTCCTAAAATTAATATATCAAAATAATGATTTGGTTATTTAAAAAAAAAATCTTGGAAAAAATTTCACAGTTTCATATAATGCCTATGGAATTTTCCTACACATGAAATATCTGGGTATACAATTCTAAAACTCCGTCACAAATCTATGCAAAAAAGCTATTGCATGCTATAGGACACCATAAACATTTCGTGCTTTGTAAATAGCTCTATTCTTTATATGTAAAAACAGTTTAATTTCTTATACATTTATTATATCTGTTTCAGTTCAAAAGACACTGATTTGCATGTAAGCAGAAAAATAATTGAAATCCCAGAAACTGGTCAATCAATGCTGTTTTATAAAAAACAAGAACAAAAAAATAACTGAAAAGGGTTTTTTTAAATGCAAGTGGGTTTTATGTCAATTTAAAGGTAAAAAATTGCTATAAGAAATACATGTCCTAGTAAAACTTTTTAAACCTAAAATAGGGACTAGAAGAATCATAAAGCCTACAAGAGGTATAAAACTCCTGTTGGGGGTTGAGAAGGTTTTCTTTTTGTGTGTGCATGTGTTCTTTTTCTCCTCTCAAAGGAATTTTTTCCCCATGTTAAGGGGCTATTGCTNTATATATATATATATAAGTAAAGACCTGTTATTCCTATTTCTGATATATTTGCCTGAAAGCCCCTCACTTTCAAAATTATAATAGTCCGGGGTGGGAGGGGGACTCCTGCCTTCCTTAGCAGACACCTGTCCAAACCAGGACAACTCCATTTAGTATCATTTAATGGGTGGCTCAGATGAGCACTTTTAACCTTTTTTTTTGTCACTTTCTTAGGGATTGCTGTAATCACACAAATAGGCACAAGCACACTTACATTCCATATAAAAAGTATAGTGAAAATACAAAATATCCTGAGTTTGAAGGGACCATAAGAATCATCAAAGTCCAGCTCCTGGCCCTGCACAGGACAACCCCTGTGCCAGAGATCCTTATTAAGGAAGACTAAAACTGGTGTCAATTTCTTTACCTATAGAGTGAGCAAATCTGACCAAATTCGAGAAGTAGATATGCCATTCATATTCTATTATTTTAGTCTGAGTTTCAGAATGTTACTGAAAGTAGTATTTACTATTGCCTACTTATATTTTTATCTAAATAAAAAATGCTGATTTTCTCTGAGGCCTTTATATTTTACAATGCTAATATAGACAACAGTGAAAAATTTCAGTTTAATATTTCAGTTCTACCAAATTTTCATTATAATATGCTTAAAATTAACTGATCTATTTTTCCTGAAAACAAATGGAAAAAAGATAAAATACTAAAAAATTCCATTTCAACATTTTCAGAACATGGTAGTCCATTTCTAAAGTCCATTTCTAAAATAATTTAATTTTAGATATTTCTAGTTCAAATTAAATGTAAGAATTTGAGGATTGGGGAGGGTTATTTATTGAAGTATAAAACCTCTTTTGTGTACAATCATGGTGTACAAAAGTGTTCTTCAAGTGTTTCCATAGTCCCTGCAATACTGAAATGAAAATCTGGATCCTATGAAACAAAGAGAAATTACCATCGTTATTTTTTAAGTGAAGAACTGACACATAGATTGATTTCAGCCAAATACTTCCATTAATTCCAGGTATTCTGAATGAGACGACTAGTAGCTAATTTCCCACATGATTTAGGAATATATATTCCAGCAAAACTTCCTTTCTCAGGGCTTCCAATTTTTCTAGTAATCAGGATTCTGAGCTTCAACACAGGCACCCAAAAATCAGTAAAATGCCTTTAATGACTGTGTGTAAAAATTCTGGGTTTTAGTCAATTAAAAGTTTTTATCCAATTAAAAAGTGAATTGTCTATCATCTAGTACGAATTTCATACCAGATGTAAAGATATTATCTAATAGTCCAAATTAGAATTCAACTGTCTTCATAAAGATATTCCCTTTTGTTCCCTTCCTAATAATCCCACTCCTACAAATATGTAGATGGTCCAGCTCTTTTGGTGGCTGCCACTCCACTGCTGAACACAGCACTGAAATATTTGATTATAATTATCTCAGTATTTCTGAAGCATCAGACCCCTGTAATTTACAAAACCTTCTAGCTCTTCAGACCTTTTACTGACAAGTTCTGTATAGACCCTGATGTTTCTCTTTTATTCTTTTTTATGAGCACTTTAACTCTCTTTATTGCTATAGCTATATTAATCCCTTCTACAATTACAGAACTTGAAAAACATTTAAAAATTAGTCAGTTGAGTTTTCATCTATATAAAAGTAAATTGGAAAAGTGTGGGACTTTAGATATGTTCACTGTTAATATTGATAATATGTTTAAGGAGTGAAATTGTGAAAAGAAGCAGTCAGCAGTCTTCCTTATACTTCAAAATCCGAACCGGGGCTATGAGTCTGTGAGCTGACCTGGTGAAAGATGTGCCCCTGTTTGGGCTGTGAAGATGGGGAAAGACTTTCCTCTTACAGTACAATGTTACTTCTCACTGTCTCTTTTAAATTCCATCTCTAACTGAAGGAGAATATTCTGTCAAGAATAAAAATGTGTTTTCTTATTATCAGAACCTAAATGTGTGGGACAAAAAAGGTTGGGTGAATGTGACATAAAATCATCAACTTTTGCTTAACTTTTATAAGTAAAATAAAATGCATTCCTTGCCATTAGATAATGCCCCTTAGCAGACATATTCAAAAGGTTTTACTAAATGATGAAAGAATGATGTCTTGAATGGAGTATTTTCACTTAGCTGAAGAATGGAATCGCCTTTAAAATTTTAAGGTTTTAACGGGGTTAAAAAGAGAAGAGCTAAACCTTATATGACATGTCACCATGACAAAAACAATTTTCTCAAAAGAAGTTATAAAGAATGAAATCTTCTGTTAAATTGCATAAACCTTTCAGGCACTATCACTTTAAAATACAGGTTGCATCTAAATTCGACATTAGGATGACATTGAAATTTATAGACCAGAAAGGAACAGATGTATCCATTAAAGCAAACAGGTACAGCCAAATTCTTTATACTGCAACTAAGAGGAAAAACACCCACTGGTGCTGTATATAGTGACTGTTTCTTTGAAGCTAATAAAGTGCAAAACTTTCTGTGTTGCTCTATAAACCCTCACTGATGCATTTGACAGTCATAAGAATTAGTGGCTGGATTTAAGGAACATGAAGCACTGCTGAGAGAAAAATTCTGCCAAGTACTGAAGGAGTTCAAAAATAGCTTGATATGACTAATTATGCATAACTGAGTTTTGCTATGATTGCTATCTGCTAAGTACTTCTTATATGCGTGGCTGTACTATTCTGGGATTTTTCACAAGGCCTCAGTATGTACAATCTTAAATTGATGAATAGTTTGATATCTTCCAGGAGAATGATTGTAAAGTAGAAGTTACTAGGGTCTTCACTGATCTCTGGAATCTCATCATATGAGCCATACGCAAGACCTAAATTAAATAACTTAAGTGTCAATGCCTATGTCATCCCTTAAAAACATGTGGCCCAGTCCCAGGTTCTGCTGAAGATAGCTAAGTTCAGATTCTGCTGATAGCTGAAGGTGTACTCAACTCAGTGAAGGTCCTGAGGTCAGCGTGCTTTACCTGCGCAAAGAGCAAAGGCATTGACACTGACAGACTTGGCAAGACACAGTATTTTCTCTCATAAAATTGAAATTTGGCAGTGTCAAGGCTGGGATTTAAAGCTGATCCTCTTTTTGAATTGGCAGTCTTCTACTGAGTCCAAGTGATCAGTTTGGAAAGTTTGAAATTACAAGTATCTTTCTTGTATAAGTATAAAAGACACAGTTTTCTGAGCAAATCACAGTGCAGGCAAGCTGTAATTCATTCCCTTCTGTGCTCTTTAGCTAAAAAACCCTTTTTTATTCTAAAAAGTTCATATTAAAACTATGTAATAAATATAACATTTTATTGCTATGTGTATTATTATGTATACATTTGCTATTTCATATATGTATGTGTATAAATAGTGTATATATATTTAATTTGCATATATTAATTTTTTGTTACTCAAAGCTTTTTTGCCAAAATAGCCCTGAACACTAATATTTTCAAGAATTGGTGGGTTTCCTCAGGAGAACAGTTTTTTCCATCTACATAGCAAAGATTGAGTCACATAGCTAATATCCCTGTATAGATAGAGAAGCTGTAACCTGTGCTTGCACAATTATAATGAAGTCTGAGGTTTTAACTGGGCCTATCAATTTGCATAAAAATTTACTTAGCTTTCCTGTGGCCTTTTTTCCAGTTTGATCTATTTTAGTATCTCAATTGTCAAGAGCATTTCTCCTTGCTTAAAATTCACATCTGACAACACGAATAAGCACTTTGAGCCACTCTTTTAATTCCTTTCATTTATCTTCAATAAACTGTGTAGGTAGACACAGGCACACACAAAAGGATGCTTCAAATACAGCCATCTCAGCTCTGCAAATGAAATTTCTAAATAAAGCTCCAGTCACCTAAACTGAATCTGAATAATTGAGGACACTATTCAGTCTCTTAGTAATAATCTTCTGCTTAGCTGAATAATTTTTTGTGACTCCAGGATTATAGAAAGCTGAAAAAACCAAAATAACATGTGCAACCAACGCAGAAAGCCTAAGTGTTCCTCCTAATGTACCCCGTGACTCAATAATTATAGTTCAGGGATGAGCACAATAAACAGAAGTTTCCTAAACCTTCAACTACCAACTCATTAAAGCCCAGCTGTCCTTGAAGCAATGGTGTTTTACAAGGTTCACAAATTCATAAACACTTGGGAAACATCTATATTTTTTGATTTTTTTCCCTTTATAAAAGAGTAGTGAGATCAAAAATCTCTTCAACTCTTAATTAAGTAATCTGACCCTGCAAGGCTTCCTGACTGTCCAGACTTCTTGTATGAATAAATTTTCTCTTTTAACAGCTCTTTAACTGGTTCTGTGCAACGTTCTTAGTGTTGACTGGAACACTGCTAAAAGAAACGGAAAAAGCCTGAAGTACTAATTAACACATTTTCAGGAAGGATTAAATACTCATTTTAGCTTTGATGTTTCTTAGACAGAGTAAAATTTAAAAACAAACAAACAAACAACCCNAAAACCCTAAACAAAAAAAACCCATGAACCAAAACCAAACAATATAGATGCTTTCATCCCTGGGGTAGCACAGTAGGAAGTTTTATTCATATCCAGCTGTGCCATCCTTTTGATACAGATGGATTCTCTCTCACCAGAGAAAGAGTAGGACATGCCACACAACCAAGTGAGTCTTCTACTGCTCTGATCTACTTTTCTTTTTTGGATAAGCTTTTCCAGGTAATCCTAAAACAAAATCCAAAAATAAAGTTTTCTTGAAATACAGTCCTGTGTGGCTTTGAAATACAAAAGGAGTTTCAGTTCTTCCATGTTAGAAAACACTTTTCTCCTCATCTCTTTTTCAAAAAAAGTCTTCCACTTGTTTTCAAGCCAGCCCCTCTCCTATGAGCTACCAACAGTGATGGGTTTGATTTATTGTCTGGCCCCAGCCACGGTGACCCAGACAAGGTTTTGATAGTGACTCCAGGCAACCTGGAAACACAAACCACTCAATCTGCAGCCCTCGCCCCACCAACAGCCCTCCTACTTGCTTAGCTCCTTTTCTCTCTCCTATTGTCCTTTCAGATAAGCATCCAGTCTGTATTGATTTCTCCCCTATTTGTCACACATTTTGTTACATGAAATTTGATATTTCATAAACTTACAGGACCATGGAATAGTTAAGTTTTTAAGGCCCGTCTGGAGGTCCTGTAATCCCACCCAGTCAGCTAGAACAGGTTGCTCGGGGCTGATCCAGTCATGTTGTGAATATCTCCAAGAATGGAGAACCACACTCTTTGTGCAGTTTGTTCCAGTGTTTGAACACTGTCATAGTAAAAGTGTTTTCTTATATTTGAATGTAATTTTCTGCATTTTCATTTGCATCCACTGACTTTTCATGTTACTGAGCACCACTGAACAGTCTGACTTCATTTTCTTTAGACCCTCATGTAAAGCACTTAAACAGATTGGCAAAATCTCCTGTTGGCCTTCTCCACTTCAAGCTGAACAGCCCTAACTTTCTCAGTCTCTCTTCATATGAGAGGTCCTCCAATCTACTGACCATCTTTGTGGCTTTTGCTGGACTCAATTCTGTGTCTTCATGTCTGTCTTGTAATGGGGATCCTAGCACTGGGCCCAGCACTCCAGATGATTCTCATATGGGTAGAATAGAGGAGGGGAAGGATCAGCCCTTCAACCTGGTCGTTGTTTCCTCATGCCATCCAGGAGGCTGTTTGTTTTTTTTTTTTTTTTTTATCTGCAAGGATGCACTTCTGACTCATATTCAGTTTGGTGTGCAGCAGGACTTACAGGCCTTCTTCTGCAAAGCTGTTTTACACCTAGTAAGACCCCAGCATGTGTAGGCACATAGAGTTGTTCTTTTTCAGCTGCAGGACTTAGCACATCCCTCTTGATGAACTTTCTGAGATGCCTGCTTGCCCATTTCTCCAAGCTGGAACAGTACCTCCAAATGGTGGTATAACCCATTTTCATACCGCTGTGTAGGCAGTCTCAGCCTTGCACAATGTTACTTGTGTTATAGTTGCCTAGGCACTGCCTTCCTTGCAAGATTATACTCTGCAAAGTTTCCTCTGGGCTCCTCTCCATTTTTCTGTGGGGCCTAGCTGTTTCTCATAACTTGCCTGTGGACCTGTGAGATCCAGCCCTCCCTGATGGTGCTACCTGCAACATTCATCACTTTGTTATTCAGTTTTTAGTCAGCATAAATATGATCAGCATTTTTTCTGTTCTCAGCTGTCTTTTTCAACATTTTCTTCAGTTGTCTAAACTTCACTCCAAAGCCTAGTCAACAGAGTAGTTGCTTGCATTTCTATCATTACACCTCTTTGCAAATGCACACAACACACATTTTCAAATACCATCATTTATGTACTGTAGTTCAAGATAATGTTACACAGCATTTTAAGCTTTTATATATTTAATCATCTGATTGTGACAGGAGAAAAAATGGTTCTGATTTCAATATTGAAGATTTCCATTACATTACATGGTTAAAAAAAAAAAAAGAAAGAAATTATGAGAGTGCGGAGGATATTCTGTTCTGTTCTGTTCAAAATTATCTCACAGAATACCAAATGAAGTGTTTTCAAATGATCGATAAAATATGCAAATTATTGTTATGGAGTATGTTGTTTTTACTTTAACACAGTATCATTTATTTTCTAAACACAATCCTGTTATTGATTACACGTGGAATTTATTTTACTCTTTTAAATTTAAATTTTGTCAGAAAAGGACCAGTGACTTACAAGAAAACATGTTGGAGTTTTAAAATTAATCTTAAGACATTTGTCCCTTCTTGAAGCAACCCACTACTAGCAGTATACAGAGAATGATTTGAATGCCAATTATATACCATTTCCTGCAAAATAATATGCTGAAGGCAAATCAACACTTAGATCACAGTATCTGCGATGTAAATGAGAAAGGAAAATATATATTCAACTATGGTTAGCAATGTATTAAGTTTTCAAGACCTTTTTCAATTTTATTAATTAATTTATTTATACCACTGAGTCAGGAAACTGCTTCAAAGGGAGAAACTGTCAGATAAAAAATCTGTTTAAAATGAAGGATTTTGCATCCACTGTGATTTTAAGTACATGATATATTACACAGTTGGTCCAAATGCATATTGAGTCACTATTGCCATCTCTAAAATATCCAAGAAAATCAGCTCCATGACACTTTTTTGTATTCTGATACTTTTTAATGGCTTATTAATTTTCTCTGTGGAGGCACAAGTCTGTTGCCCTTCTCTGGGCACACTCCAGCACCTCAATATTTTCCTTGTAGAGAGTGGTCCAGAATTGAACACAGCACTCAAGCTATGGCCTTACCAGTGCTAAGTACAAGGGAAAAATCACTGCTCTGGTCCTGCTGGCCACACTATTTCTGACACAGGCCAAGAGGACACTGAGTTTCTTGGCCACCTGGGCATATGCTGGACCATGTTCAGCCAGCTACCAACAAGCACCGCAAATCCTTTTCCTCTGAGCGGCTTTCCAGGCACTCTGTCCCCAGCCTGTAGTGCTTCATGGGTTGTTGTGCTCCAAGAGCAGGACCTGGCACTGCACCTTATTGAAGGTCTGCATTGGCTTCAGCCCTCTGATCCAGATTTTCCAGATCCCTCTGCAGAGCCTTCCTTCCCTCCTGCAGATAAATACTCTTATCCCATAAGAGACTGAAGTAAATGGCTACTGGCTGAAAACAAGTGAAATATGTGGTGGGGGGAGAGGGAACACACACACACACACACACACACACACACACACACACACAGAGACACACACACTTCTGTTGTTTTGAGCCAGTAATCATTTTCTCCAGTCTCTCACTTGCTGTTGGCGGCAGACTTACTGAGAGGGCACTCAATCCCCTCGTCCAG
>VYZQ01024634.1:0-49582 GCA_013400655.1 Mystacornis crossleyi
GGGAAGAACTTTGGTTCATGTCATTAAGAGTTAATCACACACTTAATCTTGGGTGCTGCACTCAAGTGCCTGACTAGTGCAGGAACAGTTTGTAATGTTCTTCAGCAGCAACAGGGAGGGTGATTCCTCTGTGTGATGATTCAGAGCAGCAACTTTTGTGCGGACTAACTTGCACACTGGAATTGATTTCCTTGGGGAGGAAGCGTAGATCAGCTGGAAAAGGAATGCTGGTGATACTTCACTTGTACTGGGAGGCCCAGTGAGGAGCCTAAAATGGAAGCCTGGTAAAAGGAGAAGGTCCTGCTAGTGCTCAGAAGCTGGAGAGCAGAGGAGACCAGTGTTGTATTTCAGAGCTACTTGAAAATGATTTTGTTGTCTCAAAATGCGGCCTCACCCGAGCTAAGCCAGGTGCTGGGAGCAGAGACCACTCAAATCTTCCTTGAATAATGTCTGCTAATTGCTTGTTTGGGTTATGTACTTCATTGGGAAGTAGCTTGCAAATGCTGAAGATATTTTGATAAACTAATTTTTTGCATGTGGTATGAAAATCCCACAGTCTTCCTAAGCTACCCTGCTGTGTAAGTGGCTGTAAAAGAAATATTTGATTTTAAATGTTTTCCTATCACAACATGCATGCTGGTAATTTGCCAATTTGACCACTGGAGCCAGAAGCATCTCCTCAAAGCCTTCCTGGTGGGGGTGGCGGTCAGCAGCACGGTGCCACGTGTCACCCCCATGTCAGCTCCATCCCTCAGCTTCCCCACCAGCTTGGAGGCTTATCTGCTGCCTCCTTGTCAGAGTGAGTGCTTCCAGATTCACAGCAAGGCCTCAAGGAGAGCCAGATGATAGAGCAGATGGTAGATGACTAATTTGGCAAAGTTAGATGAGTGGAAATTGTTTGCTTTAATTGCTTGTCAAGTCCAGTACCTACATTATAGTTAAGGAGCGACTATTTACCCTCAAATAGAACAAAATGAGGAAAGGAAGAGTGTGTGTGTGTGTGTGTGTGTGTGTGTGTGTGTGTGTGTTCACGAGGAGTAGGGAGAAAAAGTGAAGAAGTACACAGAGAAAAAATTTTGGTACCAAGGCTTGAGGAAGAAGAATCATTGGTAAAACTTCTTGTATTCATTTCTACCCTTTTTTTAGTGGTAGCTGTGTGTACAGGTCCTGCACAACATTATTCCTATTTTGTTCTTTGCAGTTGCTGGGCCATAATATAGAGGTGACATGACTAAAAGAGAAACAATGCTGGAAATACTGGCCTAAAACAAGCTGGTGATGATGGCTTGACGTGGTCAGTGCAAGCAAATATCCTTGAAATGTCGCTGTATAAGTCTGGTCAATATTTTGATGGGGGTTTTTTGGTTGGTATGAACAGGAAGGCACATCAGTTAAATATGCTGTGTAGCATCCACCAAAGGGATTTTGAAGAGTTTGGCACAAAGAGAGGGTTCCATCAGCTCAGGAAAGTGTTAGCACACATAGCTAATCCTTCTTGATGGAGTCACAATCACGGTCAGTCTCTACTGTGCCCAGCTGTTTCTGTTCGTAAAATTGGGAATGAGCTTCCATTTGTAGGTGGCATATGATCAGCCTCTCTTGGAGATGGGACCATGCTGGTAACACACGTCCTTGCAACTCTCCTGCAAGCGCTGGAAAGCTTTTACAATGGCATGTTAAATGATACTTGAGATTTTAGTGACCAAATTTCAGGAAATACTTGCTTTTGGTCCCTGGTACTATGCACCCCAGGGACCACTTCTCCATGCCATGGAGAAGAAAGCCTGTGGGGGAAGTGTTTGAGTGCTCTTCTAGTATTGTGAATGAAAGTCTGGATGAAAATGATCGTTAGTTTTTAAATTTGACTTAATGTAGTAGGTGTGGAGGGCTTAACTTGAAAATCAAAACAACTAATATTAGAGCTAAAAAGTTAGGAAGAAATTTTTCACTGTGAGGGTGGTGAGGCCCAGAGAAGCTGTGGCTACCCCATCCCTGGAAGTGTTCAAGGTTGGATGAGGGTTGGAGCAACCTGGTTTGGTGGAAGGTGCCCCTGCCCATGTCAGGGAGGTGGAACTTTCAGGGGGAGGGATGATCTTTAAGGTCCCTTCCAACCCAAACCATTTTATGACGCTCTAATAGCACTCCCAGCATTGTGTTTCCGGGCCCTTTGGAATTTTGCATTCAGGTACAAGGGATTAAAACTTGTAGTGGTGCTGCCATGGAGCAGCCTGTACTGTGTCACCTCATCCCAGTGAGCCCCTGCCGGGCTGGGCAGCAGCTGGGTGGCCATGCTGGGCTCCTCTCGTGGCCATATGGCTGTCCAGGGGTTCATGGCAGTTGGGTTGATTGCGTGCAACTGGGTTCAAATGGGATGATAATTTTCTAGAGTAGAGCAGACCTTGCGGAAGGAAAACACTTGTGCCAGCTGAGCTTTTAATTAGGAGTACAGAGAAAATTATGCTCTCTTTCATTACAGTCTCCCACCTAGGGAAAGAAAGCCTCCAATTCTAAAGCACTCTCCCAAACCACTGGGTTTACAGAAAAACGGCTGGCGACCTCCAGGAGTGTTTTGCCTTCTCACGGGAAACATCTGCAAGACTGTAAGTGCAGACAGCCCTCGCTTCATTAGGATGTGCCTAATTGCAAGAAAATTTAGGGCTTTTGCAGCTCATTCAAGGAGAACTGTAAAATAATAATGAAAGGATTAAAAGTGTGTTTCCCCTTCCTGTGTGCCTACGTGACAGGGTGCCCAGGCCGTTGCTGAGAGTGTGGAGCAGAAAGAAGTGAATGGGGATTGCTGTGGCATTGCTGGTAATTAGTTGTTCCTTAAGGGGCTCGAGTATTCCCCCCATCTGGGGGTCTTAACAAATTGCCACGAGTGTTTGCAGTTATTAATAAACAGTTCTGTTAGCTGCCTTTCAAGTAACCCTGATAATGGTGCTGTCTGTAAAAACACAGCTAATTAAGTAAATAAATGGGAAGTACGGGAGCAGAATGTGTTAGAAAGAGATGATGACTGTTGTTGGGCTCATCTTTTCTGGGGTGAAGGAGCGTGTGATTGTCCTTTTATAAAGACATTCCTAAAACCAGCGAGTTCAAGAATTTAAGCCTCCCTTTGTGTTTTTGGCACACTTGACAAACTGATTGACAAAGGGAGGTTGTGCTGCCTTCAGGCAGAGGCTGGTGCAGGGCAAATGCACTGCTCTCCTGCATCCTTGCCAAAGAGATAATAATAAATGTTTTATGATTCAAAGGAAAATATATTCAGATGCTTGAGAGAACTTCCTTGGAGTTAGTGACGAGGATGCCTCATCACTGCTTCTTTGAGTGTGCTTTGGGAGAAGAGTGAGACACTGGGATTTCAGGTGGGGGTGACCGTGGTGGAGATAATGGATTCCACTCTTCTTTAGTTCTCCAGATGTAGGCTGATCTGAAAAGGGGTTGAATAAGAAATGAAACAAGTTTATCTCCTTCCAGAAGTTGAGCTGGGAGGATTATAAAATCCATTAGTATTACAAGAAAGAGAACTAGATGGAGGCAAGTGTGATTTCTTAATTTAACGTATAGATTAAGCATCAACAGAGCAGAGCAAAATAATGGGCTAAAAAGCAGAATCTAATGGACATTTTTAAATGTCTCCATTATTTTCCACCTTTGAGTGGGCGTTTGAATGATTTGGCTATTTTATGAAAAAATGTCAATGGGAAATTAATTTCCAAGTCATGTGCATGAATATTGATGAAAAACATAAATTCATTTCAATACAGATGATTATTACTGTTGTAATTGGGGCCATTAGGAGCTGAAACTCAGTCACTTTAGGTAGCTGGTAATAACTAAACAATTGAATGTGAAGTGTGAGTGTGTGAGTAATGTCTGAAATCCACTTCTATGATGGCCAAGCAGTGCTCTGCTCCAGCACCCACGCAAAGTCCCCCATGACTGGGGTGTAGGTGAGAAGTGGCCACTGGCTTGTTGCCGTCACTGCTGGTTTGGGACATCCCAGATGGAAGAGGCATATCCTTGAGTTTTGGGATAACACTAGTGGTGGGTGACTCCACATGAACACTCTGTGAGGTTTGTTGGCAGAATGAGGAAAGAGCAAGCATGGCCATGTTTAAGCGAAGAGATGGGTTTGAGGGGTTCATGGTATGTCAGTAAATCAGGTCAGACTGGAACTTCCTCCACAAACTTGGGCAAAATGTAGGGGAAGTCTGATTTTCCTGGGTGTGCATTGAAAGAGCACTGGGAGATTTCCCTCGTGGAGATGCCCTTGTAAGGCCTCCCCTGAGCAAGGCAGAGAGTACGTGACCAGAGATGCTCAGCAACGAGAGCAGCTTCAGACTGGAAGCCCATCTTAAGCTGCTACTCTTTTCTCTGTGTTAGAGACAGGGAATGAGTAGTTTTTATTAACCAGCAGAGGTTCTGCTGCAGGAACAGTTAAAGCACACAATCTTGGGGTTTTTGTTGCTCATCTGTTTCTGGGGCTGTATAAAACAACACATCTAACAATATACAACAAAGTGCTTTGAAGAGGGTTCATGAAATACAGATTATGGTGTTTTTGCATGGCGTGACAAGGAAATACATTTTGTTGTGCTTGTGTTTATGTCTGTATACAGCTGGAACATCCCTGCAAATACATACTATTTTGGCACTTAATTTTAAAGAGCTGCTACAACACATAGATGCCTGTTGCTGTCCCAGGAGAGGAGCAGGGAGCAGGAGGTGAGTGGGATATATTCCTGGTCTCCGTTGAGCTCAGGGACAGAGGTACTGGGAATCTTGTGTGACTCCTGCTCAGCTCCCACTTCACACACGGTTACTTTAGTGCTTTTTAACTACCTTGGCAAATCAGACCCGGAACAATTCTTTCTGCCCTGGAGCAGCTGGGAATTGCCTCACACGGCTCAAGATAGGACATAAAACTTGTTAAGTACCAGTTCACAGCCTGCTTTCTGGCCTGTGTCCCTCCCAGATTTGGCTCCCTGGCGTCAGTGGGCCAACAGGAGCACCTTTGTGATTGTCCATGGCAGCAGCATGTCTCTCTCATGGCAGGAATGCCTTTTTACCCTGTTAGTTGTTATTTGCCTTAAAAAACCTGTCAAGAGAATATCTAATCTCTCTGTTTTAAATGATTTGCTGCAAAGGATGGGAGGTACTCTCCTACCGCTTCCTCCTGCAAGTGATGAACGACCTAACCTGCTTTTCTTACACACTGGCATAGTTTCCTGTTTTGTATTTTGAATGTGGTATAATTATTAGGTGCATCAAAAGTATACATTGCAAAGCTGAGACAGAGAGATTAATGACTTATTGTAATAATGGATTATTAATGATCCATGATTATACCCGCATTTGCTATGTGACTTCTGCCTGTTGTGCAGGTCAGAGCTCTCTCCTGCTCTGAGTTCTGTTTCTCCATCAACTTGCGCTGCTGGTTGTGTACCAATGGAAAAAAATGTGGGCTTCTGCGCCCCTCAATTGATGTAGGATAAACACTTTTGGTATGTGACTTGATATGATGCAATCTGTGACCAATTTTTTGTTGTTGTTGAGCGGAGATGACCATCCAGTCAGCACAGAGCTACAGAAGCTAGGCTAAGGCCTTGCAATGGGTTGGGAGGATTAATGCTGGACAGTCACTTTCCCTGGTTTCCCAAATACTGTGGCAGAGCAGGCTGGCAGGATCTGTGTTGCATTGATCTTTTGACACGGATCAGTCAGACAGCAAAGGCCCAGGTGTGAGCTGCAACAAGATGTTGTGTGTCACAGAGCATCAGAGGAAACCTCTCTTTTTAAGACAGGCATTAAGTACTTGGAATTGCTCTGAGATAAATTTAAAGAATCAGCATGATTTATTCTAAATTAGCATTAAAGGGTTTTTTTAATCCAAAAGAATTGGTTACTAGCTATATCAAAAACTAGGATAAGTTACTGGAGTGGTTTGGCTGTACAAAATAAATCTCAGTCAAGTAAAACTCATAGTCCTGGTTCACAGCTGGGCTGGCTTCACTCCTGCTGAATCCTCTTGCAAGAACAGGCTCCAGGTGTTTCTGCCTCCTCACAGCAAACAAGTGGCTGCCTTAGATTTCAGGAAATGTTTAATGGGTGTGCAACGTGAAATATCAGTGTTGCAATATATAGCTTTATTAGCTGAGCTGCAGGAATTGTTTTCTGAGTTGTGTTGGTCCTTCACACGGATTGCAAAATGGAACAGAAGGTATTTATTAGTCCTTGGGAGCCATAAGACAGAATAATACTTACCTGGCTGGAAATATGATCAGTCTTGTAATAGATACTGCTGCATTTAAGGAAGAAACACAGAAACCCATTTTGTAATTGGTAAGCAAGGATTTTTAGGTGTCCTGGCAGGCACAGGCATGTGTCTCCCTGAAGGGTTAGCACACTTATAGGGCAGTCTCGATCGTTTTTCTGAATTAAACTCTATACATGAGCTAGGACAGGGCTTTGTAATTCACAAAGAAAGATGTGCCATCTCCTAGTTTCAATGGGTAATTTTTCCAGGTGTTCCCAG
The DNA here is from genome assembly GCA_013400655.1 of Mystacornis crossleyi. Classification (NCBI taxonomy): domain Eukaryota; kingdom Metazoa; phylum Chordata; class Aves; order Passeriformes; family Timaliidae; genus Mystacornis; species Mystacornis crossleyi. Next base: position 6,539 of record VYZQ01024634.1, read on the forward strand.
TCCACCAGAGCTATGTGAGGTCCCAATATGACCATGTTTTTTCATCTTGGGAATCTCCCAAAACAGCTGTTAAAAATATTATGAATAAAGTCTTGTTTAGGTATGATTTACTCTAAGTGGTAAGTTTTTACCAGAAAATTTAAAAATTGGAATGTTCATGGTTTTAAGTTAACCCTAAAAATGAGGTGGTAGTTTCTATTTTAAAACCTGAGCAAATCAAGCAGTTTTGTTTTTCTTCAACACAGTAAAATGAACATAGGTCAAATATTTCAAGTTTTTAGCTGTAGTGAGAACTTTGAAATTTTACTTTTACTCGGTCATAGAAAGAAATAATATTCCAGCATTTCCTGTGGTGGATAGACCCAGTGTGTATTTGGAGAAGCAGGCCTGTTCAGCTTTGGTCCGTGCTCTTAAGTCCCTGGAAAAAACTCAAGAATGATGTGATCAGCCCTTCACCCTGTGAATGGTTCGCAGTGAAACCAGCCTGTGCCCACCCTCCTTGTGGGAGTCACGGTTCAGCCGGAACAGATTTCTGCTGCCGTTTTTGGGGCAGAGGGAGTTTCCTTGGGAGAAAACTTTGAGCAGGTCATAGGCTTCTGGCTGCCTCCTGAAGCCCTTTGCCAAGAGGCCGCTGGAAGCTTGAATTGCCCTGGCACAAGAGCAAATAGTTCTGCAGCAGAGAGACCACAGAGGGAACAGAGATGAGAATTGTTCCCATTTCTATTGAAGAAAAAAAAAGTGGAGGGGGCATAGTAAGTAAACAGTCAATAATTGTAGTACTCTGAAGCCTAATTACTTTTGGTATTTATAAAAAGGACCTGAATCATTCAAAAGAGTATATTTTAGCCAATTTTACTGATTATGCCCCCAGTCATGAAGAGTTTTGTTTGTATTGATCTGATCCAGAAGGAGGAATGGCTCCAGAAATGCTATTCTTGTCAGGCTCCTGTTTTGCATAATATAATGCCCATTTCAAAAGTTTAGATATACCCAGATTAATTTGCTCACAGATAAGAACAGCTCACAAGCTGTTGATTAAGAGGAAAAGTAAGTGCATTGAAAAAGACAAACCAAGACCAGCCCAGCCCCACACTTGACTATTTAAGCAGCATTGCTGTCCTGGCAGGCTGAGCAATGTGTGAAAAGCTGATTGTGTTAAATGCTGCTTCTGTGTTTGTTTCTCTCATTTTTTTTTGTCACTGCATGATGCACGGCAGGCTGATAGACTGGGATTCTGTGGTGGCTTTGAACTGGGCTTCAAAATGTTGAACAGAGCCATGTAGTATTAAAGAGTGTCCTTTGAAACCTGTATTAGGATGGTGTTTCCTGACATATCTCCACTGTGCATTCAGCCTGGGGACTTGTGGAAAGACAATGTGGTTTTTGCTGTTGTTTTTCTCCTATTTAATTACGCAAAGCAGCTGGGAAGAGCTGGGGTCTTAAGAAAGTGATGGGGAAAACATTGTTTGGTATAAGTCTTCTTAGGTTGCTCAGGTTGCTCTTGGCTTGTCCAAAATGCTGTTCAAAATACTGAAAATGTTGAATTATCCAGGTCAGCTTGGATACACAGGTTTCTCCAGCCTTCTGTCCTTCAGCCCTTGATGGGAGTGCATCTGCCCTGTGTCTGATTCTGTCACTGGTGGAACTGGTAGGGGTTTACTGAGGCCTGGGTTTGACCCTTTAGATTCTGGGGGCAACATGCTTGGCCTTTTTCCTGCTTTTCTGCCTTTTCAGCCTTTCTGCATTTGGTGGTAAATACCTGTACTTCAGCCCATTTGGTGAGAGGTGTTTAAATTGCTGAGGTGATCACGGGCTGTATTTCTACCTTCCTGTCTCCACTGATGATATTTAAGTGCGATTTGTGTGACCCAGTCCTGTGAATCATTACAGATTTTTGTTGCCACTCCCTCTATCACTGTGTACAGACATTATTTCCTTCTGTGCTCCAGTGCCTCTCTTCCACACTGGCCTAATTGTGCTGTGGTTTCTTGCAGTGTGTGCCGGCACCGAGAACAAGCTGAGCTCCCTCTCTGACCTGGAGCAGCAGTACCGGGCCCTGCGCAAGTACTATGAGAACTGCGAGGTAGTGATGGGCAACCTGGAGATCACCAGCATCGAGCACAACAGAGACCTCTCCTTCCTGAGGGTAAGCAGGCTGCTGTTCTCTTTCCCTCTGCTTCTGTGTTTGGGGGAGCAGCAATGGGTGCTGGGCTGGAAAAATCCAGGCATCTTTCCCACCAGCTCCAGTGTGGTGCAAGAGGATGATAAAATGTCAGGGATGTGCAGAGAACAAGAGCAATGTCATGGCTGTGACAGGTGCTCTGAGTGTGAGTCATTGAGATTTATCCAGGATGTGGGGGAGAAAGCCATGACACTGGAAGGTGACACCTCCCAGGTCTCTCACTTTGTGTTGCCAGCAGGTACAGGGCAGGTTAGGTGGGGTTTAGGAAGGTCAGAGAATCATGCAGATAAGCACTGGAGGACTGGAGCAGCTAATCCTAATAAAATGCTAGATAGGGACTGATTGATACACTAAGCAAAGGAAGAACTCTGGGCAATGTTTGTGGAGCATTTACGAAAAAGAAAAAAACTGACTGCTGAATGAACATAAAACCTTCCTCGGATATGAGACTGGACCTATGAGCCTAACTGAATCTCCTGCATCCAGGAGAAGTCTGTGGTGGATGAAGGCTGTATTGCTGCTGGGGAGCCTGGGTTGTGCATTCCCTCAGTCCTCTTTACATCAAATTTTGGATTTGTGAAGGAACATTTCAGTGTTTTTTGCAGATTCCCTGTTGCCATGCTGGCAACCACAAGAGAGAAAGGTGAATACTGAATTCAAAGAACTTAAGCCCATCGTTATTTGGCATTTCACATTTTTTATGTTTAAAGAAGTATCCCACTAAAGGAGTGATCCAGATGGGCATCTCAGGATGCTGCAGATGATGTGGCTGTAATATGGAAGGTAGGTCTGAGGGCCAGGGTAGAAAAGGCAGCCCATGGCAGCATGGTTGCAGTCTGTGCTGTGGTTGTACTCTCCATTGACGCAGATAAAGGTTTACATTGCTCGTATTGCTCGCCTGTATCTCTGAAAAATGCTGATGTCATGTTCCAGGATGCGAGTCTGTGTGTAAGCGGCATGTTCACATGTCAGGAGCCGTGGAGTTTAAATCCGGCAGCAGGAAGAGGCGGTGGGAGGCAGCCCCAGTTGGTTGGGTTACACTCACTCATTCCGTTTTTTTGGTCTTGGGTGAACTGAGTGCTCAATTCCAGTCTGTAAAACTGTGAACTTTCCACCACGGTTTCTAGAAAAAGGCAGACTCAACTCTCCAGCAGTGTGTTTAGCTTTGCTTCACATCAAATTTGTTGGGGATTTCACAGCCTTGCCACCTCATACATTGACGTATATTTAGTCTAAGTGTACACCAGGCTGCCGAAAGATCTGTGAACAAAATTCAGCTACCAGACATGTTGGGAGTAAAGTTTGGGGTGCTAATTGTGCTCAGACTAACAGATTGCCTGTTAATTTGAGTGGCGAATGTCTCGGAAGTAAATGCTATCCATACATTTCACAGTTGTGACAGGTGGGGGAAACACGTATTTGGTCTGAAACAGATACAGCCTTGGTGCAGCTGGAGCAGCGTTCCTGGACGCGCTGGACAGGTGGCAGATCCTCCTCCTGTGAGGGCAGGATCCCTGCTCTGATTGGGGCATCTCTGCAGTTTCAGATGCCTCCTGAAACCCCTGACTGGGCCATCGTGCGTGGCTCGAATTCATCACAGACAGTCCTTCCGCTTCGGCTTTTCTTTCTCCTTATGCTGCCTGCTGGGAGGTAGGGAAAGCAAATTACCTGGAAATTAAGGAATTAGCGTTCCTCACAGAGGGCTGCCATAAGCAGAGTGAAATATTCGTGGAAAGAAGGCAGTAAAATCATCAAATGTGAACAAGAAGAAAAGGCCCTGTTCAGAAAATGAAGGTGGTTTGGTCACCTTTTTGGTGACAGCTACGATTGCTTTTTTATTAGTTTTATTACTTCTCTTACCTGCATCTGCCCCCTCACAGATGTCTCAGCAAAAAAGCAGAACTTGAAACAAAACTCAGCAAACTGGAAGGCCTAGTTAGTATGATAAATTGTAGTCATTAAAGTAGAAAACCAAACAGAGGAGAACATGTTCTCGGTGAGGCAAATAAATAAATAAATGTTGGCACATTTACGCTGATAATTCGACATTCATTAGTTAGGCAGTATTACTCGTTTTATCATATTAAAAATGGTTTTAATGGCCAAATGAAGGTGGCAGATGGGACATAACTAAGAGAAAGGCTGTTTGTCTCTCTCAGACTTAAATACGGTGAACTCGCCGTGCGACATCACGCTCCTTTAGCATGCTCCAGTATTTTAGTCTCTGTTGCAGTAATTGCCCTCTTCCTCCACCAAAAACGCTTCAGGTAAATGCTGGTGCAGCCCTGGGTTATCTGTGTACCCTGCTGATGACGACCATGGCTCTGTGTGCCCACCTGCCCTCTCTGTAGTGCTCAGCTGGGCAACTTCTTGCTCCAGGGCAGAGGCAAGACCCAGTGAGCTGTAGGCATTCTGAGCCTTTTTATCATGCAGTAATAAACAAATAGCATAAATGAATTGAAGTGAAAAAACCCCATACTTTTATTTACGCTACAGAGGAACATTAAAAGATCAGCATCCCATCTCTCATATTTATTTAGACATTTATTCCCTAAGTAGATTTGCTTTATGTCTATGAGTTAGCTCTCTGGATATCTGCTGATGAAGACTTAAAGGGGCTGTCTGTCACCTGAATGAAGTGCTCAGCTACTTAAACTTCCAGGCCTGCAGATCATGAGGAGCTTGATTTCTGTAAGGGGTTGCACGTGCCAGTTTTCTTTTCCTGCTGTTCTTGTATGTGTGCAGAGCAGGAGTACAAATCTTCTGTGTTACTTAAATGTATTTTATTTTGGTTCCTGGTTGTGTTATAGTCTTGGTGTTGCTTTCCTGTGGGCAACTGCAGTATGAACTTGTGCTCTGCAGGTGCTGCCCTCCAGCTCCACCAGCTCTGTTCCTGCTGCTTGGTGCTTGCTGCTTCCCTGTGCTGTGGCCACAGTGGGAGTCATGGCAGAGGAAAGCAGCACTTAGTAGCAGGAAAAATTGTGTCTAAGCCTGAGTGTTGGGTAAAGAAAGATATTTCTGACATCTCTGGGCTGCTTAGCTGGCTTGCTTTGTCCTTCTTCTGAGGCTCAACCTACTCACAGAAAATGCACAAGGCGTTATTCAGTTTCTGAAGTCCTACCTCTGCCAGCTTTGGCAATGAAATGAGGCTGAGGTTAATGCAGCCCGTGCCTACTGCAGTCGTACCTCCCTGTTGCAGCCAAGGCAGGTTCTCCGCTGGCATAGGTGCTGCCAAGAGCATGATTGAACTGAGCAGGACAAATAATTGGGTGGAAAACAGTCCCTCGGAGCTCCCTTGTCCCTGCCGTGTGTCCAGGCTTACCCAGCAAGTCAGCAGTGACAGTCGTAAGGGGTTGGGCCCCATCTCGCACTGCTTCCCAACCCACCAGAATGCTTCACCCTAATTGCACGGGCCAGGCTTTTGCACTAGGATTTGCTCCATGAAACCAGATAAGCTGGTTGAGCTGGTGTGTGTCTTGAGTCTTGTGCAGGCGAGAGCTGAGATTTACTTCCCTGCTTTGGACTTCAGGAAAAAAAAAAACCTTGAGAAAAGCTCAGATTGTTCACTAGTTCATATTGCAAACAACTGTTTGAAGAACAGAAGGGGGAACCTATTTTAGTTTCACTTGGCAGAGCTGACAGTTCCTATTGTGAGCTGTTCTTATTTCTTAGTAATATCTCCGTATTCAATTTTCAAAATAAAATACACAAGTAGTGTATCACAAAACAATCTTATGCAAGTACTTCTGTTCTGTTAAACACATTTGGCAAATGAGAATTATCTTTGACTAATCCCCTGGCTTTTAACAATTCACAGTCAGTGAATTGTCCTCTTGTGCCTGGATTTTATTTAACCAAGTCAGATTATTTATTTTTAAAAGCATGATCAAAGTTCTGTACTGTTCCCTGCCATAACTCTCCCAAGTGATTATGAAACTCATTTTTAACTGCAATCAATGATCTTCAAAAATTATCTACCTACCACTGCTTTATGGCTTCTTTTTTCATTTACCTCCGCAGAGCTCGTGTGGCACTTCCAGCCACACTTGCAGGGCAGCTGTCTGACATTTAACAGGGTGGATGTTCCATGGGGGTGGTTTTACAGTTATTGCAGAGATGCAAGGCCCCATCTCCCCTCTGTCAGGACACATGGCCCAATGCTCGGTGAGAACCCCTGCCAGCCCCACTGTAGCCCGTTCCTTACAGTCACATTTAGACTCTGTGGCAGATGGGATTTGGCCATTTTGGCTCTATATTCTTTGTTATTGGCTGTGTTTAATCTTTGGAGGGACTTCAGGTGAAACGGACCCCTCTGAGGGGCGAGGACTGCCAGAGAGCCAGGGGAAGAGTTGGGTTGCAAAGCCTGATGCCTGGCCCATGGCATTCAGAGCTGCTTCTAGTTCAAAAAACGGAAGTGGGGTTTTTTTTAATGCTTTTCGGTCTTTTACAGCAAAACAAGGGTAAGCAGACCCTTTTGAAAGCTCTGGTGGCAGAGCTGAGAGGAGACCTTGGTACAGAGGGAGTCTGCATCTGAACAGAAGTGTTGGGGAGCGGTGTGCAGAGACAAGAGAGCATTGCTTGGCAGAGCAGTGTGATGATGTGTGTGGCTCCTGAAGGCCTGGCAGCACAGCTCTGCATCCGTTCTGCAGCAAAATGGTATCTGACTGCCCAGCTGACAGGCTTCAGTAAGGTCCCTGCTCAACAGAAAGGGCTGTGAAGTACTGTGCCTGTCAGGAGTTCCCAGAAGGACAGGCTGTGGGGGTAGCTGCGTCTCTGTGGAGAGGGATTTTCCCCAGAAGTGCCAGGAGAGCGTTGCAGTGTGGCCATACCCCAGAACGGGGATTTTCGGGAGGGGTTTGCTGGGCAAGGCCACCCTGTAGCATTTGTCACGCAATGAGTTGCATCACTTGCCAGTGTGTCTTTTGTCCTTGGCTGGCAAGAGGCAAAGTGGCCTCCAGGTAATTACAGACATGGAAATTGAGTACATGTATTTATGTGTTTGTAATTGCCCTCCCAGGACCTTACCTGTTAGAAAACAAAACATAAATAGCAGCGATGTGATGGTCAGAGCTGTGTATGCCACACAAATCCAGGTGGAAAGAGGACACTTCCAACTTGCTGTTGAACACAACTGCTGTGCCGGCTTGGTTACAAGAGACCAGTTGCATGCCAGACCATGCTTCTGGCTTAGACAAAATGTTTCACGCCGGCTGTGATCAGCTGCCAACTGTGCTGAGTGAACCTGAGCTGAGTTTAAAGTGAGCTGCATCCCGGCCTTGGAGGGTGGAGTGGGAACAAAGGCTAATTGCAGAAGGCATATGTGATGCAGCTCTGCTCCAGGAGAATGGCTTCCTCTGCCATTTTCCATTGCCTGTGTAGAAATAGCAGCTTAAAATAATCACAGTTATTATAATAAAAACAGTTTAAACTCCTCCCAAAATGGCTAGGAAGCTTGGATTGCCAAGCAGAGGAATGCCACAGATTTGCATGGTCTTCCAAGCCCGTCCCTGTGCTTGGAAGCAGGTATTGAGATGCTGCAGGTACAGTGAATAGCTAAATACCAGGCACTGTTATGGTAACTGGTGTTCCCATGGCCCTCATCCCTTTATGTTGATATCACACTCCACAAAGTCCCTATGTCAAAAATAGGTTAGAAATTGTTATACTGTTAATGGTAGTATTGTTAGATAGTTAATAATTGTGTTGATAACGCATGTACTGTTAAAAGAGTTTTGTTACTATAGAGTTTGTAAGTTAAAGGAAATATAGTATTCAACTTACTGTGTTACACCTAAGTAAAGTGCACACACACGCACACACACACACACACCCACACACCCCTGCCAAGCAAATGAGCCAGCCTGGACAGGAACTCTGAGAACCAATCAAGGCCTAAACCTTCATGCAAATGAAGAATCCAAACAGAGACCAATCCAAAGGCACAAAAAACAGTATAAAAAGAGGGACATCGACCACTGCAACAATCGAGGTCCGTGGCGTGCTGGTCAACATTGAACATCGGGAACATCCCTGCTCATCCACACTCCGAGGAAGAAGATCCAGCGGTGGCTCTGCAGCATCTGCGCTCTACCCGCGAACCCCCTGTGCCTTAGGCCGCACAATAAAAGCTGAAATCACTTAGTACTGGGAGTGCGCTCCTGTTTTTAACACCCAACATAGAGTCACCCAGCTCCATCACCCCACCACTCCCAGAGCCCCCATCTGGTAGGGAAGAGGCATCCAGCACTTTCTGACCTAAATGTCTTCAGAGGTGTTACGTTATTTTTATGCTTCTGTTGCTTTTCCCCCTTGTGTTATACTGACAGATCACCTGCTTTCCTGTGCTGGCCCAGTGTCCATTACAGGTGTCTGTAATTCAGGTATGTCCTTGTAGCTCTGCAGGCTGCCCTGTGCCTCCCTCCCTTGGATGCTCAAGATCCCCTTTTTAGCACTGCCTGTCATGGTTTCAACCCATTTTTTGTAGACACAGGACATGGTGCTGCTCATTTTGTGCTGAGGCATCTGGTCTAAGCCTCTGGCTGCTGCTGGATGCAGCTTGGCAGCTCAGGGACCCTGCTCACCCCTCCCCTTCCTTCTCCCTAAAAGGCTGCGTCAGTATAATCCTCAAGCTGAGTTTGCCAAACTGTAACCAAATATATGGTCATTAGCATATATTATTTAGCAAATATGTTTGGTGGCTTGGTATGAAAGGTACATTTGAAATCACCAGTTGTGTTTAGGAGGAGATTTGGTGCTATGGAAATGCAGAGCTGGAGTCTGTGGAAATGCAGGCTCCTGTTTTGGTGCAGTGATAGATTGTGGAGTGAAGATTTGGGTCTGTGCCTGCTGAATGCTCTGAGGGTCCCCAGGAAGCATGTTTTGGCGGGGTGGGGGGGGGTGTTAATGGAGGATGGCTGCAGATTTCCAGAATAGCCTGAGTCTGCTGGGGATGGCACTGGGCTGCTCCTCACATCCCACCTGCTGCAGAGCTGGCCTTGTGAGTGCTGCCAAAGCCACTGGGGCAGTAGCAGCCACATCCCTGTCTCCATACTGAGAGAGGTGGTCAATAGCTAACTCATGTAAACACAGTTAACTCTTGTGAGACAGCAAATGTTAGCTCCGACAGCAAATGTTAATTACAAAACCCAGAAAGCTGGGCTCACCCTAGTCTTGTCAAGATAAGGGGGAGATAGAGATCATCTCAGAAACTGTTGATTCTTACTTCCGAGAAATAATTTGTATAACCACGCCTGGACCAAAGACTGTAATGAATATTCATAATTTAACCCATAATAGTGTGTTGTAGAGGGTACCGGTGTGTGTGTTCGGAGGAGCGATCCCCCACACACCCAGCGCGCTGAATGAAGCAAATACCCACTTCTCTGACTCGGTCTCTGAAGTGTCTCCTGGCCCGAATTGGGACGATTCAATATCCCCATGATTGATTTGCTGTGTAAAACTCATGCCATCATTCTCATGGAGTGACGAGTAGGTGGTATCAGTCTGTCCTTTGTTATGCATTCCCCCATGAAGGGGGAGTTCAGAGAGGCTCCCCAGCCAGAGGTCTTGGGGGACTTGGGGATGGATCCCAACACAGGGCTTGTTTTGCCCCTTCTCTGGGTTAGCAGTGACCAAGAGCTTCCCCAGCTCTCCCACAGCCTTTTTTTCCCTGTGTCTCCTTCGATAAGGGGAAGCATCCTTCAGCTGTATCATGTGTAGAGAGGAGAGGTCAAGATTTGAAGTCCAGGTTGATTAAGGAGTCTCTTTAAATTGTCTTTCAACATTTCCCATTCAGCTCCTATTGTATAGCAAGAGCCCCATCTCCAGCTGCTTGGGAAGCCTGTCTGATTCATGTGCAAGGCAGTGGCAGCCACTCAGGAGCAGGAGAGAGATAAAAGAAGCCTGACTTAAATTATTCAGAGTAGTCCAGACCCATACACGTGCTTGAGATCAACAATATTCTCTTCACTCCCTATCCCATTTTTGTGGTTGCAGTGAAGCTGCCCTTGATTAGGCAGAGCAGAGCACTGGGGAGGTGATGTGGAGTGGCTGCCCTGTGCCCAGGGTCTGCACCAGTGAGGTGAGGTGGAAGTCTGTCCTTCTCACTGGTCCTGCTGAACCTCACAGGCCTCTCTGGCAGCTTTTGGGCCCAGCAGGGGTGCCCAGGTGGGTATGGGATGCATGGCATGGGAGTGCTCCTGCTTGTGACAGTGTGCCATTCCATAGTGCTCCCACCACCTTGCTGTGAAATTATGAGGTGCAAGAGGCTCCAGGACCAAAAATATGCCCAGGACATAAGGATCACTGCTCCAGGTGGAGTGTTTCCCAGTTTTGCAGAGGTACGTGCTGGATGGGTGCAGGCTGGCAGCAGTTCAGCCACAGTCACATGTGGAGGATGAAAATACAGACCAGGAGTCAAATATCTAACATGAACAAAAATAACTGTTTGGATCTATTGCTCTGTCTGGGCTTGTTACTTTTTAAAAATTAAATACAGACTATCAATTTATTTCTTTTCCAGTTTAATGCCTCATCAGGGTCTTCCTTCTGTCCATCCATGAAGGAGTCTGATGCCTGGGTGTCTGGAAAATACATGTGGCTAAGACAGACTGTAGAAGCTGCAGGGATGAGTGCTATGGAAATGCTGGTAGTGGAGGGGAGGACAATATTAAAAATAAAACAGTGCAAACCGTTCGTATTAGGTGTTGTTTCTCGTCGAAGCCGATCTTCCCTCTAGGCCAATGAAACCAATTATACTCTTTGTTTCAACCACCTTATGTTGTTAATGATCTTACTCTTTAAATGTAAACCTCTCCCCTACCAATGTGATTGGAAATGCTGGCTTTCTATTGAAGCTTAAGAAAAACAAACAGCAGAGTAAAGTTAAACCAGCTAATGGAAAAAATCCCCCAAACAACTGTGGTTGCAAACACTTTTAAATTATAAATGGATTTGTTAGGTTGTACAGCAAATAAGCAGTTTTCTTTCAAGCATAGAAAGAAAGGTTATGTGGTGTAAATGGTGAGTGTAATGAGATTTGAAGTCCTAACCCTAGCTAGGAGATGGTATAATCTCCACCATTTCACGCTGTTTACTGACAAGTTTTGCTCAGATGTCATTAAGGCTTATTTATTCTCCTCTTTGTCCACCCACCCTCTCAAATCCTTCAGTGGAACAGAGATGGAAGTTGGGAGCACAAATAAGGTATGGAGAGGAATACAGCTACTTATGTAATTGAGGTATAGCACCCTGTGCCACGTGGAAGTGTTACACTTTCCTTTGAGTAACATTTTTCTGTTTTCTGAGCATTTAGGCAATAGGTTGCCAATTTTTCCTCTAACCCTCCCTCCCTCCAATCCCAATTTATTATGGAATAAAATGAAATTAGACAAACCAACTGTGAGAGAGCTGAATAATCTTGCATTGTAATACACTGACTCAGAGTCCTGGATCAGTGGGCTTGAATTACTGCTAAAATCCATATGAAAAGAAAAGCAAAGTCTTTTGCTGTAAGCTGTGTCAAGGGGTGGAGGAGCAGAGGGACGGATTGAGGCTTAGCCAACAGTTTTTGTGCTAAACTGGATCAATTTTAAAGCTTTCCTCTCTATATGCCAGCCGTAGGGCTTTTATAATTCAGAAATGTCAGCACAATTGTGCAGATTGAAGAATTCAGCAACAATGCTCGCTCCCCAAACCTGGCCACTAATTACAAATTACAACCCCACAGTCACGCAGATCCTGTGTGGGTGCCCAGGAAGGCTAGGGCAGAGGGAGAAGCTGGCCTTCCTGAGCATCCTCCTCAAAAGCAGCATGTCAAGGGAGCGTTTTCATGGATGTGTGCTGGTGAAAGCTGCTTCATTGTGTGGGGCTGAGCTGAGGAGCTGAGGGACTGGAGCTGGCCAGAGTGTGATAGAGGATTTGTCTTTATGGGACTGGGGGATTGAGGATGGGTTTGCCCAACCCAGCAAGCAGCAAGCAGGAATATCTGTTAACCACATGTGAGCTGGTTCTGAGTGCTGAACCCTGCGGGGTAGAAAACTGACTTCTCAGGGGAGATGTGCCCAGGGTCATACATCATCATGGAAAGGTGGAACGGGAAAGGTTTGGTTAAAATGTCGAGGCTCTAGTCCTATTCAAGGCAGTACTTCCACAGGGTGGGCACAACTGGTCTCATCCACTGGTACTCATGTTTGAAGTTAACTCAAAGGGTAATAGAGTCTGCATGCTGAACTGAATAGCATGTAGTGTTTCTTTTCCCCCTTTGGTGGTCATTAGTCCTTCCAGAGAGAAAGAATGAAGTGCTTTGAGATAACGTCTGAACATAATAAACCTGAAAATGTCAAAAGGCAAGGCAGAAATATCACGCTGATTTCGACAAACCTGCACTATTTTGTGCAGGAAAAATAATACTGATAGGTTAATGTTGCTCACTGGAGAGTGGCTATAGCAAAAATATATTTTGTGAGCGAGTTCATCCTCATGCTTTAAGAAAACAACCTTAATGAGCAAAACATGGAGCTGAAACCCTCAAAGTAAATGCCGTTCCATTTGAACATGGTGAAAGAGAGAGTCGTAGCCAAGCGGTCCAAGAGCTTGAAGGTTGGCCAGACCCTGATGTCACCACTTATTCTGATTTCTGATGTTTTGGGATTGACTCAGATCCTAAAGTACCAGCAAAAAACCTGTACAATATTACAAATTGGTGTCTAATTCAGGATGACGATGGTGATGGTGGAAGTATCTGTATATTGCTGCTTCCAGACAGAGGAGCTTGAGACGTGCAACAGGGTTGGCTTAAATTTTGTAAACAAAAACAACCCCCTGGTGTAATACATACCCCAGGATTAATAATGACAGTTCACCCTTAAAACTGTGATGCAGAGTGAAGGCCTAAGAAAGCAAAGTCCATTCTGAATATCAGGGAAGCACAGAAGATGATGAAGGAAAAAGAGAAGGCGACTGCAAACCTGTGTCCTCCCTGCATTTCTGTCCCATTCTCATGAGCACAATACCTTGCCTAAAATAGGGAAATGTGTTAAAAACAGCCCTTACCTGGATCCCGGTGGAAGGGCACAACAGGAAGGGATGCAGTGAACTGCAGTTCCAAATAATTGTCAGCAATATGCAAGCAGAGAGAAATAAGGTGAAAATCTTTGCAGATATTTCTGCTGTGTTATAACTACCGTAGAGAGTGGAGACAGCTGCTCGGCTTCAACCTACAACGTTTTGCTGGTGCTGGTTGCAGTCCCAGCTCTCCAACTGGTGCTGGGCATCCTCCTTGCCCACCTCCTCTGTCTGGTTTTTTTCCTGAAAGTGCTGGCATTTGGAATTGAGGTCCATCAGTTGAGGAAGTGGGAGCTGACCCCCCCCTACTGTCAATTAGCTCTGGTGCCCAGCAGCAGTGTGGCCAGAGGTCACGGCAGCAGTGCCCAGTAATGACGGCAGGTGCTGGAACATGCTCCCTTGTCAGCTCATCATTTCAGCGCCGAAGTAATAATTTGATCTCAGCAGAACAGCTGGTTTTAGACTACAGATTATCCACTCTTTCGTCTCCTCACTGAGCTGCAGAGCTGATTTGTTTCAGCTATTGGTCAATTATGTCTCAAAACAACACTCAGTTCACTTGTATCATGTGAAATGAAGATAAAATGGGTTCAGGCGTTAAGGATAGATCTTGTATTACAGGCCCTCTGTCCCTGCACATAAATACCCATCACCAGGGAGTAAGTAGTCATTCATTCCTGGAGCCAGTTGTGCTCATTTCATAACGAGGCAGTGAATTATTTTAGCAGAACAATGCATATATAAGAGTAAACTGTGCTTAAAAGGGCATGTATTTCATGCATTGCCTGTAAGTGTCCCTGGTTGGGGGACACCTTAATCACTCAGAGTGATCAAATGTAAAGTCAAATACATCTGCTTAGAGCCTGTTGGGAAGCACTTGCATATTGCATGGGAGATCAGTCCTTGCAAAGCAAGTGTTTTCACGTGGTCTTTTACTTGATGTTATTGGCCTTTTAAGCAAAAATTTCTTGTGAAATTGAGAACTTTTGCTTCATTTGCAATGAAGACCCCTCACCTTGCAAATCAATATGGAGCATGCTCGGCCAGTACATGCCTGGACTATGCTAATGAAACAGCAAAGTCCCAAAATCATGAAATAATGGCATAGCTAGAGGTATTCCTAGTAGGCAAGCCAGCATTTCCTTGGACAGAGTAGGTCCAGCACATGTGAATCTGTACCAACTTGGATATGTTGGCATCTTTCACAGCAGCCCTGCCATCCCCTGCTTTGGGATCGATTCAGCTTGTGTTGGTGGCTAAATAGAGCTGGCTCCAAGTATTCACCAAGCAAAAGCTGGTAAAATGTTAAAATACTGCTTTTGCATTGGCTTTGTGAGCTGGTGTTTGACCAAAATGTGTAGTATTTATTTAATAGAAGAGGTAATTAATTAGAGTGCTTTTTCCCTGGTGGATCGCAGGGATGCAGGTATCACACGGCGGTTATCGTTGGAAAGTTCCGCAGTGTGCTTCTGTACTGTGGGGAGTAAACTACCCACCCATATCTCTGATTTCTGAAAAAGAGGATTTTTCAGGTGGCATTGGGAAGCTTTCTGCCTCTCTATAGGCAGAGTGGTGGGAGAGGGGAGCACTGTAACAGGGTTTTACACAGCCCTTCGTTGGGAGGTGTGGAGCAGCTGTTCCCAAGAGACCTCACAGCACTCAATATTCCCAGGCCTGGTGTCCTTAGCTCCATCTAACAAGATGAATTTGAAAATACCAGCGCTGAAAGGAAGCATTTCGAATAAGGTAATCTGCACACACATGCACAAACACATTAGACCCAGCTAAGCCTGCAGCCAGGACTTATAAAAATCCTATTTCTTTAAATGACTTTGAATAGAATTGACCTACTCCCTGAGATTTCAGTTTAAAAAGAAATAATTTTGGTTGCGTTTCTGCACCTCAGCTCCACCTATAAAAGGTCACCTTTCTCCAAATGTGCCTTCAGATTGTGAGGCCTCATCATGGTTTTTCTTTTAAGGTTTCAGTTGTTGGTTAAAGCTATTGCTGTACCCAAAGTATTGGGTTATTCCTTCTGGAAGGAAATTACGTATCTTTTTACATCTAATAAGGGCCGAGATCTTGCTAGGTGAAGCAACTGGTAGTTTTACAATGTCTGCTGACTGAACTATCCCTGCAACTCTGAGAAGCCTAAACCCAACAGCTCCTTAAGCAATTTTCAATTTTTCTTTTTCTCCCATGAAATTTTAATGCTCCATCATGGCATGAATTCATAGTGGATGCAAATGTTTATCAGATCTGCTGCAGACAGCATCCACTGGATGTTAATTTGCCAGAAGGATGAATCCTGTTGTGTGTGGTTAGCAGGGACTTCTCAGAAGCAAAAGGAGCCAGCCTTCATCTTGGCTTCAGGAAAGCTCCCAGTAAAGATTTCTCTTGTTCCTTAAATAAACATCTCCAGCACCATCCTCCAGAGGCGTCTCAGAGTGCCCCTCTGGGGTTCTCACAAAACAAAAAGGATTCTTGTCTGATAGCATTTTTAAGAGGCAATGATTTTTCGTAGCCCTCACTTAACTGGCAGGTAATCGGCCATCATCTCGCTCAATACGAGTCTTTGTTTTTATTTGTTTATTTTTTAATTGAGCTAAATGCCTCCTCTGCTTTCCCACTCCCTCTGATCTCTGCTGGAGAAAACAAATCTTAGCAGCCTGGAACATCACACGTTTCTCTGATGGCTTTCGTCTCCCATATGCTCTGGTTCAGTAACAGTTTTGGCTGATCGCTGTGACAGCAAAACACCTTTTTTATTTAAGCTACAGCTTTCTAGAAATACGTCTTTGGGCTTAATCAACATAACCTTCAGCAGTTCTTTGAAACCCGGGATCTAAAAGCCATGAATGTCAGAAACACTTTATGGCTTGTGGGAGTCTTTAGTGCTCCTGACAGATAAAAGTGGAGGAGGAGGCCATCAAAAAATGTACCACATACAGGCTGGAATGGGATCTTGCTGGTGGCTGACAGCTGTGCCCCTGCATTGGAAAGGGAAGGCTACTGAAAGGAAAACATATGACTAAAAGGCAGCATATGCTCTGCAAGACATCCGTGTGTGCCAAGCTTGGGCACCCTTTCCTGGCAGAAACAGTCCTCTGCCAAAAGGTCTTTTGAACGTCAGAGCTGTTGGTATATTATTAGGACAGTACTGTTGTTGTTATTTTTAAGAAGAGGAGGATAAAATGAGAATAAATTACAGTAAAATGTCAGCAACTGCTGAAAATAGAGGAGTAGCAACAGTGTGTCTCTGGCATTTTTGCAGCCAGGCAAGCACACACAGCAGGAATAGTGCCAGTGTGCAATTTCCATCAGCTCCAATTACTACCTTGGCCTGGTTTTAAATATTTAAAGTTTCATGTTTAATTTTGGATGATGTTGAATAACAAGAATCAAAATATGGAAATTCACTAAGGACTATTGGTCGAAGCAAGTCGGTATCAATAATGTAAGCCGTGTGGGACTGAATGGCCCTGGTTTTCCAAGAGATCTTTTCTATTTCTCTTGTGTTCCCTGTCTAACTGTGATTTATTAAGCAATCCTCTGAAGGGATTGTCCTTCTCCACTATCTTTTATTATTGGTGGGAGCCAATTTGAGGCTCTCTCTGTTGTGCAAGGGACCGGTTCCCTCGTGTGATTGATGAGCCAGATGGGAAGTGATTAGACTTTTACAAGCCCATGCTGCTTGGAACAATATTACCAGGAGAAAAAAAAAAAGGCTGTTGTTCACATTTCAGATTCATAACCTACTATTGCTTCCGAGGTTCTCCTTCCTCCTTTTCCATGTCTCCTCATTTTTCCGGCTTGCTTTGCACGATCAGGAGAGTGTGTGGAAGAGCAGCCGATGGAGGTAGGAGGCAAAGCTGCCAGCTGTTGTGGGCAGCCACGCTTTTTTTCCTTTACTGTTGTTGTTTTTTATGAGGATTGATTGCGATTTGTTCCTGATATGTTTCCCGAGAGGTTCACCTTCTTTGAGAGGCAATAAACCAGGCACGCTGTGCAACAAGGCTTGTAGGAGGAACAGAAGGGCAGGTAGGGTGTACGTGCTGCTTCCCTACGTGCAAGGGCAGGGCAAACCACAATCCCTTATATTGGGGCTCTCAGTGTGAAACCTGTTTGCCCTCTGTCAAAGAGCATTTTCTGAATCACTCCATGGTTAGCATGCAGTGATGGCCAAGCAGACACTTCTCCCAGGGATCCCAGCAAACGTCCTATCTGACTGTGCTTAACAGGCAGCTTTGCTCCTGTGTCAGAGTCCAGGTGTCTTCATCCTGTTCTGTCTTTCACCCCAGGCACCCATTCACTTTTAGCACATGGTTGCTTCATCATAAGACCTCTGCTCCTTCTCATTTCGTTGTCTGGCAGAGTTTTATCCTAGAAATGTAAGCTGGTGCATAATCATCTTTGCCTCTAACATTCCTAAAGCAATTCCTCATGTTTTCATTGAGGGGTTTTCACCTTGTTACTTTTATATTTTCAAAGTCTTCCTCAGGAGACCTCTAAAGCTTTCCCACTGGAGCAATGGCAAGTTGCAGCCAGACAGCTGAAACACAGGCACTATGGAGCAGCCAGGTATTGCAGTGAGTGGAGAAACCCATTCCACTGGTACAAGTTAAATGGATTATTCCATTTTAGCTTTAAAAATGTGTTCTTTATGCACATGCCAGAGCCTCAGGGGACTGTGCACTGAAAGTATCACTGAGGCCAAACTGAGGTGATGCACACCCCAGAACCTTTGGGGAAAAACACTCTGGAGAGATGAGCACAAGCACTCTTGGCATCTCAGTGGTGGGATTTCACCTTGGTCAGCTGGAGTGGAGCTTGGGGTGTGGGTGCTCTTTTGATGGCATTGGAAGGATGTTTCATGAGTATTGTCCTACTGTCAATGATAAAGCTTTTGCGATAGGGAAAAAAAGGTGATGGGTGATGTTTTATGAGAGACCTGATAGTAGATCTCAACGCCTGGGTGAGGGAGGTGGCAAAGGAGGATTTGTGACCAAGAGAAGCAGACTTCTATAAAAGCCAGAGCTGTAGAAGTATTTGATAGTTCAGCTGAACTGGGAAAGAATTAGAAAATCAGTTGGGGTTGCCCCAAGTGAGAAATCTTTTTATTTTACTCATCAAACCAAAAGTCCTGCAAAGCGTTTTCTTGCAACAATTGAATTTTTTTTGTTCATCTTAATTTTTTAAAAATAATATGTTCTAATAAACTACAAAGCAATAAGCACCTTGATTTTTCAAGTGTGTTTTTCCTTCCGCTTCCCAGGTGGAACTATTTGCCACACTCAAGATTAATATGCAGTTTACTTTGGTCCACCAAAAATTGGTATTTTTCCGCCCTTCTGTGCTGATATGTTTATTCTTTGAAAGCTTTCTCCAAACTAATAAGGATGGATTTTTCCATGGCATTTTATCAAATCTGCCTTCTCTTTGCTGGGTTAAAATTTGATGGAAACAAGTTATTCATAAAAATGCAGGTCAGATTTTGTTGTAGTGAAAAGAGCTCTTGCCTCTATAAGAAATGTAATAAATGAAACAAAATGAAGATCACAGAAGTTGTAATAAAATTCGTAAATGTGTGTATCATTGCACTTCATTGAAATTATTGTAAATGGTGCTGTTACATTGTTTAATTATGTACAATTAGCACAGGAACTGCTCAGTCCCTGCTGGAGGCTTTTCTCTTGCATTTACAATAGGTCGTGGTAGAGTATTTTTCCCATTACTGTTATGGAGGCAGTAATTGAGCTGGATTTGATCTCCCACATTGACTGGCTTTATCCATAGAAGTATAATTTATTTATGTACAACTAGTTGTTTTTGCCATTTTTAATGGGAGCCTGGAGCAGGCATAGAAGAGATGGCAGAATTTATAGTCCACTAAGGCATTTTTCATCAAGAGTCATCTGTGCAAACTGATTTGGGCATACAGAGCAGGAACAAGATACTTCTGGTAAGTCTTGGAAGTGCTTGTCTTGTGGCCCATGGGCTGGTGACACCCTGGGCCATGGGGTTAGGGTTTGACTACAAACATACATACATAGATGCCTTGGGAATCCTTCTTCAGAAGAAGAATCCAGAGAAGAATCTAGTCCTTGCAAAGACTGGTGTACTGATCTGGTGGATGCAAGGATTTTGCCTTGCTAAGCATTTCAGTGCATTTGGGGGTTTCTTCATATTGATCAGCTAAACCCGCTCAATAATATGATAAATAATTTATTTGCTGACACATTGCCCAGCCTGCTCTCTATGCGCCTCACAGAGGTGCGCTGTGAGAGCTGTCTGTGTTAGCTCTGCAGGCAGGGAGGGCAGCCAGAAACAAACGCAAAGTTCAGCTGAAGCCTTATTTGTGAGCTCGGCGGCTTCAGGCACGTGCCAAGGAGAGAAGGATGGATCTGCTGCAGAGCCTGGAGAAGGCTTTGGGTACTGGGGACACTGCTGGGTAAGAGGTGCTGTGTGGGGGTACCTAGGCACAGCAGCTCCCTGTTGTGTTTGAGCTTGAGCCAGATGGGACTTAGAGTTTTAGAAAAGGCCAAACGACTTGAAGCCTTTCTCTGCCCACCTGTAAACACAGACTTGGTGCGGTTTAAAATGCACATGTTGTACTCAAGGAGGGTGGTTGGTAAAAAGAATGACTGTCTCATGTCTCTGGAGCAGGACATCTCTTTGCCTCAGCTGCTCTATGCACCCTCCACCTTGCTCCTAAAACATCTGGCGTCGTATCAGATGGAGCAACAGCACATCAGAACTCAGGCTGTCAGTTCCTGGCAGGCGCGGTACCTGTGGACAGACTGGAGCTGCCTGGGCAAACACTGAGCCATGTGTAAGTTTATTCAAAACTGTATCCATCAGTGGAAGAGTACATTATTTATGATTCCATTTTCCTCTCTGTTTGGAGAGCATTTATCAAATCAATCAGAGAATTAATTAGGTCATTATTATTTTTTCATTATTTGCCCAAGCCTTGGTGTATTTACCCCACACAAATAGAAAGGCCACCAGTAAATGGGATCAGGAGCTTGAAATAACTATTTTCTTCCCCATACTTCAAGGGAGGAGCCTGAGAGTGGCTCTGCAATATGACAGCTGGCAATGAAGTTATGATATATAAGAAGTGATGGGATGCTGTCAAGTGTCATTTGTCATCTGTGTCCTGAATGAGATGGGGTCTGCTCTGTTCTGTTGGATGGGCAGAGTCGTTTTGGGCCCCATTTCACAACTGAGGCACCAAGAAGTTATAAATCAACACACATGAAAGGCCCCAAGCAGCTGTGACCCCCCAGCTTAACCCTTTTGCACAGGTTCCCCTGCATCTTTGTTAGTGTCCCCTCCCACTTCTGGCATCACCTCCACCATCTTCTGGTTGTGGCTGGAGCTCCCCAGAGCAATGCCAGCCACCATTCCTTTGGTCTTTCCTCAGAAATACTTTGGGTTTTTTATTCAGACTGACTCATTTGGTGATTTTGCCAAGATGACACCAGCAGTGGGTGGCCTGGCTGGCTACCAGGCGTGGGGGCTCAGAGTAGTGGGGACATTACTACAGTGCTATTTCTGGCACCACATTTGCCATGGTGGCCGCACCTTCAGCCTCTCAGACTCCATGTGAGCACATGGATTCTGTAGTTTGGGATTTGCTGCTCCCTGACCTGCGTGACAGGGAGAGAACATGTTCCTGCAGGGTGATGTTATCTCAGGTGCACAGGGAGCTCCCTAGTGCAGGGGGCCACCAAAATGGTGCTTCCCATTTCCCAGTGCATGGGAGCTCCTGGGCCAGGTGCTGTGGTTGGATGAGAGCAGGTTAGGATAAGGGGGATGGGGAAATTATGGCAGCACTATGTCAGGTGGACTTAAACTGCTGGACAAAACCCAGTGGTTTCAGATGTGTTTCAAAAGAGCATCCCAAGGTGAGGAGCCAGAATGAATGAGTTTCTTCCAAGACCAAAGCAGGATAAGGGGATTGTTGGGAATATGATACTGCATGACCCCTGTACCCTACCTCATCTACTCCATGGGGCTTATTTTCAAGTAACTGTTGGGTTTTGTTCTTACAGCTGCTTGGAGTGTTAATGAAAAACCTTTGCAGTGCAATTTTCCTCCAGGTGACCCAGCTATTCTGAAAAGCACTAAGGGCCACTGAACAAAAGTGTATAATGTATAATTAATGCAATAATTGTATAATTTTATTCCCCTTTTCATCAAACTTGCTGTACACAGTGCATGTATTAAATATGACTACAGTGCTGTTTCCCAAGACAACTGCTGAAGATGAGTTAGGAAGTTCTCAATAGGCTATTCCATTTAAACATTTTCTTTGCAAAATAAATACAGGCTGCCTTGTGAATAAGAATGAGAATAGCTGAAGTCATTAATTAGTATGACTTTTTAAAAGGAAGCTGTAAATGGAATAATTTACCACATACAGCATCTTAATTTTCTTCACTGTAAAGTATTTCTCTTTTTTTACTATTTACTCTCTGTTGCCGTTAAAATGTTGCTGTTCAAGGCCTTTCGTAAGTTCTGAACTTCATCTTTGGTGGGTACCCCTTGCTTTTTTAGCTTGTCTCTTTTTCTCCCAGTCATCCTGCTCCTAGGTTTTGGACAGAGAGAATAATATAATTGTGACTGAACCATCTTTGCCTCCTTCGGACCTTGTCTCTCTGGGAGTTTCCCATCACCAGAGGGTTCAGCGTTGGTGACCAGAGCTCGGTGCCCAAGACAGTGAGTTTTGACCTGCAGTTATCTAATAGATTAGAAGAAGAGATTGCAGGGCTGGAGGTCTCTGAAGCAGGGAGAGCTCATTATTACCATGATTGTCTGCTGGCACATGAGCATCATGTAAGTCCTGGCAGCGACCTGGAGACCTGAAATCCTGAAAAGGGACACAGAAGAGCTTTGCATTAGTGTGTTGACCTCATATTTTGTTTGTTTTCCTTATTTAGTTCAGTTTGGAAACTGTTAAAATGCATGTTGTAGGGCAATCAAAAAGATCCTTTTTGTTGGGTGGAAGGGGTAAACTGAAGTTTAAAAAGAAAACTTTTTGAGTGGTTGTTTCAGAAAGAAATTCAGAAAGACAAAAATAACATGGTTTAGTCTCACAGCTTTTCGGTAAAGCTTGGAGCAATTTGTTTAAACATTGATTTTAAGATTTATTTTCCTACTTTCTTTTTTTTTTCCCAGTGGCTTGATTTTCGTTCCTTGTCTGGTGTGCCTGTTAATTTTGCACGCTATCACAAGCCTAATTCTTCTCTGTTTCAAATGAATATCATATAAATTAATTGCCATATGATTACCATGTAATTACATTGTGACTCATGACAGTTTAGACAAAGTATCATAGCTGCATTTTAAGAAGTGATAAATGTTTGACTAATGTGTCAGAAAAATGTAAATATATTGTGATTATTGTGGCACTGTTAAACACATTAATTCTCTCCCTAGTTTCTGCAAGCTGTCAGTCATGCTGTGGCAAAGAGCAGTCAATCCGGCTTCCTAAATTTATCTGTGTTTAGACAACATTTAGCATTTAGGAAGGTTTTTGCACCAAAGGCCAAGGAGGAGGGAGGTGGCCTGAGTGGCACTGCAGGATCATGCATGACACTCTGGAGACACCTGTATTTTCCAAGTCAGCTCCTTATTAAATAAATCTATCAAGCTCTATCTTTAGTTGAAAATTAGGAGTTTTTTTCATCATATTAACTAAGTTGCTATTCAGTAAGTCCTGTGGTCAGTGTAAACGGGCAAACCCTTTCACCAGCTGCTGTGAGGTGTCAGGCAGGCTCCTGTTGATGACAAAAACACGTTTAGCATCGAGTTCCTTGAAGTAGTGTCTTTAGTTTAAATGTGTCTGAGGTCTTTAAAGGTATTAGGAAACTGAACAGCCACCCGGAGGAAGCTACTGGAAGCCCGATAGCAGGTGTTTGCTCTCAGTTATGAATACCTTCACCACTGATCTGGTCTTATCACTTAGAGTGAAGTGTCCCAAGCGAGACAGCAAGATTACAAAAGAGCACATTGCTGTTTTTCAGCTTTCTTCCTGGCTGTCAGCACGGCATAAAAACCTCAGGATAAAGCACGGTTACCCAGACCCCCAGCGATGCAGAGAGTTTCTGGGCCATTGCAGGGATTTGGGCTGGGAGCTCTCAAGTGCTTCTCTTGTCCTCTTCTGCTGCTCTGTCCCTGGTCCTGCCTTTACAGCACGTCCCTGTGTTACTTGAGGTGCTTACCAAGGTGTATAGAAGGGCTTTACGAGCAATTCCAGGGTGGGACAGATCTGACCATAGCCCCCCACCTTTCCCCCCCACACCCTGCCTTGATACTGTGCCCCAGGGATTTGATTTTGTTTGGACTAGCAGGGTAGTTGCTGATGTTTTGCCAGCTAAATTAAGCAGCCATCAGTTGAAAGGATTAATTGAACTGAGCCGAGAGGACAATGTCCTCTGCTCATTTAGGGTCCTGCTAGAACCAGACTAGTATGAGACAACAAATAAATAGGCAAATCCATTTAAAACAATGTAAACTGTGGAGTTGGAGAGGAGAGGAAGGGCAACGGAGGCACTTCAGTGGATTTACAAGATGGAAATTATCAGCCCCATGGCTTAGGATCCCGTTCCTTGATGCTGAGTGACAACTGAGTCACTCATCCATCTCTGATGGGCTCTGAAAGTCGGGGACTCTGGCTAGCAGGGCTGCAGGGAGCTACTGAGGATGTAGGCATTTCCCAGCCACCTATTTACAGCCATCCAGCTGGAAAACAGTGTCCCAATGCCCTATAAACCCACCTCTAGAGAAATCGTTTCTAGTGTATAGCAGCAGTAGAAGTGAAATCAAGTTGCCCTAATTCTGGGAGGTGTGAATTCAAAAGCCTGTGCAGAGCTTGGTTAAGTTTTAACAGTGTTGAACATGGGCAGTTTCTTTCCTTTTCTTCAGTGTTCTCCTGTATTAGCTGAGAAAAGTGGGGAAGAAAATAAATTGAAGGACTTGGTTAATACAATGTGTGACATTAGAAATTACCTTACTAATGAAATACATGATTAGACCAATTAGAGAGGTAGGATGAAAATGCTGTGTGTGTAGGTAGTGCATGCTTAGAATACACAACCCCTAAAAACAGAGCTGATAACCATCAGGGAGGCAAGAAAATAACTGTCTTTCCTCTGCTCCAGATCTCTGGTTTGATGGTCTTTGCTCTGGCCAAAGCCAGGTCACCTTTGTCCTTCTGACTTCAAATATTTTTTCTCTACACCTTTGAGAAAAAAGGTGTAGAGAATTTTTTCTTTGAGAAAAGACATTGCTGTTTCAGTGAGTAGAGTGAAAATGAGCATTTTCTAACAATTGCCAGTCTTTCCTACTAGATCTAAATGTGGTGTATAACTCTGGAAAGGCTTAGACCGTAACCTGTGATTGATACCATGGATATGTGACCACAGCCATCCATGCTTGAGCTATGTACAGCAATGGTTTGCTTGAAAATAGGAATATTTATGTGTTTGTAGAGTATATACATGTGAATCCTATGGGATAGCAGCTTATCTGTCCCATCCCTCTAGGATCACTCACCCATCTCAGCAAATCTGTCATTAAAAAAAAAAATCCCAATGATTTTGTGTCTTTGCAAACTGAAAACTGATTTTTGTTGTTGTTGTTGTTTTTTGGTTTTGTTGTTGTTGTGGAGGTTTTTTTGTTCCTGAGGGGCCAAAAAATAAAACCATTCTTTTCCAGCCAGGTCTTTTCACATTACCCTGTATGAACACAGCAGCACTAACGCTGTGGTAAATGATGTTGAAATGCAGGAGAAAGCTGTAAAAGTTAATTCAGTGAGGAGTGCCGGGTAGATTTTTTAACATTGCTATTAGCATGCATGATCTGAAAACCACCTTCTATACTTCTCACTATAGGAAAGACTACAAGTGGCTGACTGAGGAGGAAAATTAAAATCTGGGGCAGTTTTTAACATATCCCTTTGTATAAAATTTGAGTGTTCAAAGTGTACAGCTAAGCATTTTTTACAGTGTTCCTTGAGACACGTTTTCTGGCCTGGCACTTCTCAACATTACTTATTTCTTACCTGGTAGTCCCAGTTTCTGTACAAATTTTGTCACTCTTCTCACAGTATGAGTGAGCTGAGAGTCAGAGCAAAGTTTTCCTTGCAGAGCTCTTTGTCCCCAGGAATGCATGAGCATCATTTTTGTTAGAAGCCCCACGCTGGTGGCAGAGGCAACACTTCTGCTGTTTCTCAGGGAGATAGTGTAGCACTTCGGATCCTTCCTCTCGCCTTGTGGTACAGGGCATTGTCAGTTCTCTTTCTGTTTTCTACTACTGTAGTTTCTATCACAGGTGTGTGCTGGTATGTTCTTGAAGGCTGTTCTGCAGATGGCTGGGGGTTAAGCATAAACAGGCTTAAACAAAGATGATCTATTGAGTAACAGGATATTCAAAGGCCTCATTTCAGATCGATGATGATGAATGAAAGAAGGATTACAAAATAGAATAGACCTGGGAGTCTGCTTATCCACAAGAAAATACTTGACACAGTAGAAAAGTAGGGAATTAAAAGTAATTTGCCTGCCTCAAGTACTGTACTTTCTGTATGAGAGCTATCAATTGTTTAAATAGAGGTAATTGAAACTATACTGCCTTTTGGCACAATAGGACTTACTCTAATTTTATCAGTTAGAGTATAAACTTGTCAGGAGGAATGCTGATTAGGGGCACTTGGGCTGGGGTGTGACGGGGCAGGTTCAAAGAGGTGCCAAGTGCCTGGCTACTGGCACTTTAAGTAGAATGCTTTGCTTAAAACATGGCTCGAAGGCTTCCAGGTATAAAGTAAGTCTTGTGGTGTGTGTGCACCTCGGGGAGTTCTCACACACTTAACTTGCTCCAGGTGCTCTGGGTAGGAATTCAAGTCTGGAGATGCCAGAAAAAGGTGACCCTGCTGTTGCAGTTTCCCTCTAAAGGCTGCAGCATGGTGCAGTGCAATTCCTGCAGCACAGTTATTTTCCCTCTCTGAACCTCTGTTTTCCTCTGTGCCTGGGCAATGCCGATGCACAGTAAAGTGAATCCTCATACTGCTGCCCTTCCTGATCTTCCGTTGCCCACACTTCTGTCTAGCAATACTTTTGTCCAAGAAAAGAGGTGGATTTTGAAGACAGTTTTTGAGGTGGTGTTAGGGCATGGGTTGGACTTGATGATCTTGAAGGTCTCCTCCAACCTGGAGATTCTGTGAGAAGCATTTTCAGTGCTTATTTCCCAGATACACTTGTTTGTATGGGAATTGCTGAGGATTTAGGCAACCTTGTTACAGTGGCTTTGCTGTGCCCTGGCTTAAAACTTGCCCACCTCCAGCTGCCTGTCCCCCTAGCAGAGACCCCTCGGGCTCAGGATGTAGCTACTCTTGTGATGATAGCTGTAATGGGATGACCCTGGCTGGACTCCAGGTACCCACCAAAGCCACTCTCTCACTCCCCTCTGCAGGCGGACAGGGGAGCCAAAATAGAACAAAGAATTCCTAAGTTGAGATCACTCACCAAATACCATCACAGGAAAAGCACACTTGAGTTAAAGATATTAATTGAAGTTATTACTAACGAAGTCAGAGCAGGATAATGAGAAGTAAAATAAAACCTTAAAAACACCTTTCCCCCACCCTTCCCTCCTTCCAGCTCTATCTCCTACCCCAGTGGTGCAGGGAGACAGGAATGGGGGTTATGGTCAGTTAACTACCCGTGGTTTCTCCCGCTGCCCAGGGAGAGTCATTCCCCTGCTCCACCGTGGGGCTTCTCCCATGGGAGACAGTTGTCTGTGAACTTCTCCACCACGAGTCCATCTCATAAGCAACAAAACCCTGCGAGCTGCTGCAATGTGAGTCCATCCCACAGGCAGCAGTTCTCCCAAAACTTGCCCACCTGCTGCAGTGTGGGCTCCCTTCTCCACGGGCCTCTCACAGGGTCACAGCATCCACAGGCATCTCCCTGCTCTGCTGTGGGGCTCCTCCCCAGGCTTCGGGTGGATCTCTGCATCCTTGTGGTTCTCCACGGGCTGCTGGGGTACAGCTGCTTCACCGTGGTCTTCACCACAGCCTGCAAAGGAATCTCAGCTCTGGTGCCTGGAGCACCTCCTCCCTTCCTTCTGCACTGACGTTGGTGCCTGCAGAGTTGTTCTTCTCACATGTTCTCACTCCACTCTTCTCTGGTTGCAATTACAACTGCACCATAACCTTTTTTTCTTTCTTCTTAAGTCTGTTATCCCAGGGGCATTATCACCATTTGTAATTGGCCCGGCTTTGGCCAGCAGCACGTCCGTCTTCGGAGCCACCAGGGATTGGCTCTGCCAGACGTGAAGGCAGCTTCCAGCAACTTCTCACAGAAGCCACCCCTGTAGCTCCCCCTCTACAAAAGCTTGGCCATTGAACCCAGAACAGTGCCCAGTGTTTCAGTGCAAACCCAGCACCGTTGGCAGCTGAGGTCAAGCGCCGTGTTCCCCACCTGAGCTATGTCTGGGCTCTGAGTGCTGGCCCTGTCACCTTCTGCCGACGCTGCTGCTGCAGGGCCGTGGCACAGACGGGCTGGCTGGACACGTCCAAAGTCTCAAACCAACGCAGCAAGACTCGCAAGGGACCATCTGTCACTGCCCAGAGCCCTTTCCCTCTGAAGGCAGGAGGAATTTAAAAAATCAGAGGAGGTAATTGCTTTAGTTACTCTTCCAAGCTTCACCCAGCAGTCCCTGCTCAGCCCAGCCGTGCTGGCCCTGCATAAGGCCTGGCTTTCTCCAGGGGCTCTTGTCTTCTATTTCTGCATCTTCCTCTGTTTCTCTGGGGTCTTTGAATTCCCACACCTGTTCCCCCCACACGCCCAGAAAACAGCCATGACTTTTGTTCTCGCAGCATCTGCCATACTGCAGTCACTGGCCCGGTTGCTTTTCCCATTTATCCCAAAGGAGGGGCAGCGTCTGTCCCCACTGGTTTTAGCATTTATTGTCTCCAGGCCTCCTGTGGGCCCTGCAGCAGGAGCTGGAAGCTCTGGTGTTGGCCAAGGTGTGCTGCCTTGCACTGAATCGTGGGGATGGAAAGAACTGCCCTACAGCTGCCTCCTTCTCCAGCTCTGTGCAGCCTCACAGACGGAGAGGGCCATGAATTCCTTTGCCTCAGAAAATAGCCATGTCTGGCATGCTGGTGAGGCCTTGATCTGAGGGAAGTCATGCTGGAGGTGACTGTGTCAAGATGTTTGAGATTTTTTCTGGTTTTTTTCTGTAAATGATGAGATTTCTGCTTAATAGCACTATAGAGATGTTAATGTGCTGTGAAAAAAATTCCCTTTGCATGGCAGGAGTGAGGAATCACCCCCATTTCCCATGTTGGTTATTGGAAGGAATTGTGCACAAAGAGGTAAACAGGGTCACTCTTGGCAGTTTAACTTACTTTACTCCTCAGTTACAGCTTCACAATAAGAGGTAAAATCCATTTCAACATGACTTTTTTTTGGTCTCAGGACAGACCACATGAATATGTACATGTCGTCCTTGAAAACTGTAACTTATTTAATATTGGAATGGGTCTGCCATGGCACTTTCTTGCTTGACCACGGCCCATCTGAAAGAAATGGTGTCATGACCAAGAAACCCAATTAGCAGCTCCAGTCCTTCCACCTAAATGAAGGAGTTGAAGGCAGGACATAAAATGAGGAAGAACTGACACAAGGATGCATTCCATTTTGCCAGTTTTCACATCTGCTGTAATTGCCAGCCATGCAAGTGAAGCAGAGCAGGTGCAGGTATTGCATCCAGGGTGAAACCCACAAAATGCCAAAAGTTTACTATTTTATCAAGATTCTTTTAGTATGAATCGCAAGAATGGAATGTTTCCTTATTTTATTGGGTGTCTAACAACCTCAGTCCCAAAACTAGCCCTATTAACTCCATCCAGTCTAAATACTTTCTAGAACCACAAAAAATGCATATCCTGTTTTTGTTTGGATGTATTTCAACCCCTGCCCTAATATCACTACTGGACACACGAACTGTCTAAACTGAATGATTTCTGTAATTTCAGTTAATACCTTTGGGTGCTGAAGGCTCGATCTGCTGCTAGTATAGTTTAGCTGAGCTTGACTGATGCTGTACAAGGTTTTATCTGCTAAGTAGCTGGTTTCCTGGGGTTGGCATCCCACAAACATAGCTTTCAGTTTGTTTTCAGATGGAACAGAGACCCCTGTGCATCTGTGAGTATTGACAGTCTGCACCCAAGTTTTTCTGAAGTGTTGTGTCAAAGGGTTAAGTAAATACAGAGGCACATTTAATCCTGCAACCTGTGTATTTGAAGAGATCATCCTTGAAACTACCACCAAGTTCACCGGGAGCAAAATCCACAGCTTTGTGAAATTCAGTGGAAAATTGGCTTCAAGGAGCATTAACTCAGGTTCTCAGTGAATGTCTTTCTTCTTGATTAAGAGAGGGGGAAATAAAAGGAAAAAGAGCACCTTTAGATACTAAAGTCACTTTTTACTTTCCCTACAAGTTGGAATTGGTCTGCTACCTGGTCTATTTTACTACTGCATCTATTGATACTGAGGCAGGACTAGGTTTAGGCTTAATTCTAGGCTCCAGATGGTTTTTAGGAGGTGATCACAGTCCTGAGATTTGTGCATGGCTGTTTCTCCTGCCATGCCTTACAGCTAAACCCCATTTGCTCAAATGTGGAAATTCTATGGAATTTCACAGTTTCTGTGAAGGAAAAGATTTTTTTTTGCAAAGCCTTTGGCATGATTTCCATGGGAGATGGCAATGTACTTCTCCCCAACACGCAGGGATGCACTGAGGGGTCATGGCCAGCTCTGCAGCCTGCTCTGACTTGGCCATCGAGGCTTTGGAGAGGGGCATTTTTCATCCAGTCCTCCAAGATCCAGTGAGGCCACAGTTCTCCAAATCTGCCTGGGGGGCTGAGAGCCCCAGAATATCAGGCATTCTCTGGTGTACCCAAATGGCAGCTCAGCTGAGTGCTGGAAGTGGGAAGTGGTGCTTTTAATAATTTGGCTTGTTTTATCAGATGATTCTGAATTAGGTGGTCTTAAGTGGAGACTTTTTGCCGCTCTGGGTCTGTTCAGTATTGGAGGATCATGTAAAAACACAAAGGACCCTCTGGTTCCCCTCCTTGGAGCCCAGAGCCCCTGCATGGGTGCCTGCTACATCTTCCACCACGGTCTGGGAGAGATAGGCTCTGCAGCTCCTTTGGAGCTCTGGACTGGATTTACTGTGATACTGTGTGTGATAATTTTATTTTAGGCATCGTATCATGGCCATGTGTTATTTTGTAAGAGCAGCACTGTGTCATCCAGCTGGTGGCTTTTTGTTTTGCTTTTTCTTTGCAAAGACAAGTTTAAACTCAGCTTTTACAGTAATGCAGGAGCATCAGCAAAGTGCACCAAGGCAGGATTTACCCTTCCCATGCCCTGTTCCTGTAAATCACACCACTAAGGTGTGCAAACCCTGTTTCTCATTAGGAGCTAGAAAAATCTATCTTGTTTTAGCAAAAAACTATGCAGGAACTGTTTGCTTGAAGAGGAGTTTAGACTACCAAAACCTTACTGAGTGTGGCTACAGTGAAGGAAAACAGCATGAGGAAACACTTGTTCCGTCATTTTTTGCATACTTGGTTTTCAGCTCGCTTGTGTTAAGCTTTTAAGCTTTTGCATCTGCTGTGTCATTTTGCTTTCATTTTTAAAGTGTTCTGTGTACATCTAAACCCGCATGAAGATGATCTGTTTTTTCCTTTTTGTTTCTTTCTAAAGCAATAAGACATCTGGCTGCTCCTAGTGTGAATTATCAAGTCTCATTCTTTTAACCCCCCTCATCACTTTATTTGTAAAGTGCTCACCCGCTGAGATACCAGGGGCCATGTGCAAACAGTTTAAAAACAACATTGGGAAATAAATGACATGGGCAAAAATGATGGGATGCTTTTTAAAGCGGAAAAGCTGTGAGTGCTGATAAAGGCATGTTGAGGAGTGGGGGAGAGAGCGGTCAGATCAGTCCAGCATTCCTGCAAAGCCCAAAGCTGACCCTTCTTCCAAAAATCAAGTGTGAAGTTCAGTTCTTCCTCCCTGGGTGGTGACCCCAGCAGGCACTGGGATGTGTCCTTAAATCTTCTTCTGGATTTGGCCAATGCTGTAAGAAAAGCCACATCCCTGACCATTTGGGAGAGCAGGACCCCAGCATTGGTGGGATGATGATCACTGCAGGAGGAGACTGGAAAACTTCCAAAAGCTGAGCTTTCATCCCTGAAAGTGTTCAAGGCCAGGCTGGATGGGGCTTGGAGCAACTTGGTCTAGTGAAAGGTGTCCCTGTCCAGGGCAGGGGGTGGGATGAGATGAGCTTTAAGGTTCCTTTCAACCCAAACCCTTCTATACTTCTTCTGGAGGCAGCTAGTGGGGAGTCCTTTGCATGAAGGCACTGAGTACCTTGGTGGTCAGATCTACCCCTGCCAGCTCCCTGTGCCAGGACAGTCTCTCTGGGAGCTCTGCTAGACATGCAGTTGTGGTGCTAAAGCCTGGCTGGCAGAGGCACGTATGTTGCTCGTGTGAAGTCCTTGGAGGAAGCATAAGGATTGATGCTCAGCAAATGAGGTGGCTGGCTCTGTTTGTGTGCCACATCTGCCAAATGGCTTTTTTTGGGAAGAGCCCTGCCAAAAAAAGGCCCGAAACAATATCGTGCTGCCAAGATGTTCAACTTTTTGTGCCTGCTCCAGCAGATAGAGATATCCAGAAAGACAAAGCGCTTCTTTGATGTTCCTCTTTTCCCTTGTTCTTGCACGAGGCAGCTTCCAGGTGCCCAGATGGCAACGCAAGCCGTGGCTTCTTTGGAACTGGCACGATGGATGGAGTGACCTGCGTGTGCAGGGATGGGGCATGGGGCAGATCAGAGGAAGGGAAGGCATCAGCCCCACGTGCTTCTTTTCAGCAGTTTGTGGTCTTCCAGCACTGTCTTTGTGCTTTCGCAGTATCTCTGCAAAGAACCTTGTGGAAAACAAATAGGAGCTTTCATGGAAAATAAGAGGGTGATAAAACAACACATCATTGATCTATATAATTTTAAAATAACTTAAATGCAGGAGAGTTGCTAGTAGATGAAAAGAAATATCCAAATCTGATCAGAGCTTTGAGTGGCCGCAGGAGCTGAGCAGTCTGTCCCTCTGTCCGGGATTAACTCAGTTTATCCTGAGCACTGTGGGAAGCAGCACTAGCATCAAAGAGGATAAACACTGGTTTTCCTGGTGCTTTTCCATCTGACAAAGCCTTCAGAGCCTCGCACTCCACCCAGAAGTGTTAGGACTAATGCAGGCAGGAGGTGAGCAAACTCCAACCCTTCCTGGGAGCAGATTGCTCACATGGAAATCTGTCCCTGCATTGGAGGGTGAAGAGCTGGGGGGGCAGGACTAAGGCAGGCTTCAGGGGATGAATGCCAAACACCAACAGGGCATTATTAGTGGTGAGGTGGATGC
This sequence comes from Mystacornis crossleyi, assembly GCA_013400655.1. Taxonomy (NCBI): domain Eukaryota; kingdom Metazoa; phylum Chordata; class Aves; order Passeriformes; family Timaliidae; genus Mystacornis; species Mystacornis crossleyi. Next base: position 39,280 of record VYZQ01024634.1, read on the forward strand.
AGGTGTTGCAGAGATGGGGAACCTTCAGCAAAGAGTCAAAGCAAATTCCTCTGTGCCAACCTTCCATCCTCTGGATGTTTATTCAGATGCCATACATTTTTAGTAATCCTCACTGGACAAATTTAGTCAGGTCTTTCAAGGTTTTCTTGGGTAGAGATGAAGGCAGGCACAGCCTTTCAATCACTTCAAGGGTAGGTGCCTACAGGAAATGGGAAATTTCGACCAAGTAACAGCTTGAGCCTGAGGTTGAGAAATTTGGCTTTTCTGTGCTAGATGGAAGAAGACTCAGCGGGTAGATCTGAAATTGCGGAAATAACCAGCATAGCAAATGATGGGTTTCATTTTAAGCACTTGTCTTTATCTTCAAATGGAAATAAAGGGTTTGTGGAACTAAGAGAGATGGAGAAAAAACCCTGGGTAAGGTAGCTGGATGGAGAAAATGAGTGTTGTTTTGGGACAGACTTCTGGTCAGATGGCACCACCAGACTCTGCTGTGCTCTATACTGAGGTGCTTTGCTGATATTTCTCTGTTACTAAATCAAAACAACTCTTTGATTACAAAGTGTTGATTGTAGAGCAACAGTCATGTCAGGAAGGTGTGGCTAAAAGGAAGGAACAATCCCAGAATGGAAACCAGTACCACCTAAAATTGATGCGTCTGGTATTCCCACTGATGCAGGGCTGGAGACATCTCACAACTACATTAAAAGGATTTTAGCCAGGAGAGAGAGGGGGAAGGCTGTACAATAACACAAGTTGCTTGAACTGACTGGAAATCAAATGGACAATTTTCGGCCACAAAAATCAGGTGAGAGGACAAAGCAAATGAGTCCTACACAGCTGACTAATAATCAAGATAAATGCTGAAGTCTACACAACATTATTGTGTACACTGCAGTGTTTGTTTGATTTCCTAGATGCTGTGAGAATTTCCCGATGCTGCTGTCTAGATTGAGTCAGACTTCTCAAATACTCACAGTGATCTTACTATCTATGCTTTCCTTTAGGGTGTTAAAGAAAAAAAGTGCAAAAATGCTTATGATTTTCTCACTGAGCTATAAAATAAATAAATATGAGGATAAAATCAATTTTGAGGGGTTCAACCATTTCCTCCCTATTAGCAAGATCCTATGCTATGGTTAGGAAGTGTTTTGAAGGAGTAATTAATAATTAATTTATTTTTCACACAAATATTTCTCTAACGCTTCCCTATTCTTGTTAGCTTTTGGAAAACAACTCAGTTTGGACTTAAGGGGAGAGAAGTTGGAAATATTTTAAACAAATTAACTTCTTCTAGGACCTTAACTACCATGCTCTCTCAGAATTTTAAATCAAATCTGTTTGAATAAAGCATATGAGGTCCTTTTTTAAAAATGGATCAAAAAAACCCCCAACCTCTGAAGCAGACCAGAGAAAAAGAAGACAATAGTGCTTGGAAAGCAACCTCTTGGCAAAGAGGAACAAGAGCAGTGGAATAATTTAATTGCTCATCAGCTAATTATACGGTATTATAATGTTAATGTGTCTTCATCATGACAATGTAATAGGTATAGATTGAAGCATATGAAAAAGAAAGTGTTGATGCAGTAATTATAACTAAGAGCAGAGCTGTTAGAGTAATTATAGCGCTTCATCAGGTAATTAACGTATTGTTCAACTTGAGATGGAGAACAAAGAGTGAAGAAGTTAAATATTGAAGGACATGCCTTCCCCGCTCCCCAGCTCCCTGCACTTGCTGCAGGAGGTGATACTCCATGTTGATACTGTTATTTTCTTATTTCCTTGGACATCTTTTATTGGGGGGGGGAAGCTGTTGGGGTGCTTGCAGCCAAACAGGCCAACAGCCTGGCAATAGTTTTTTAAGCTGTTTATTCTGAAGACCCTCTGCACCCTTCTTGCTGCAGAGGCAGTCAAGGTGCAGATGGGTGTCTGGCACTGAAGGGCAGCAGATGCTGCTGTAAAATGACCACCTGAAATTGAGATGGGTTTCTCCTGTCTGCCCCAATGACTGCCATGGCACAAACAATGCCCTGTGCTTGTGCTCCTCCTGTGCATACCCCTTGCTCCTGCTGCCCCAAATCCCTGCAGGAAAGCAGCACTGGCCTGGCTCTCACAGCTCCCGGGCTGGGGGTTCTACTTATTTGGATCAAATCCAACATGTCCAGCAGTCAGGTCTCCTGTGGGGAAGGTGCTGGGCTGCCCCTGGCACATCCCTGCCAGCAGCCGACAGCATCACTGAGGGGAAACACTTAAGGACTAATCAGGGGTGTCATATTGATCAGTGTTCCAAAGACAGGTGTGAGATCTATCCCTCCTGTGCAATTTGACTTAGGCTGTAGGAAAACCTGCTCAGCATCAAGGAACAGTGCTTGAGAGGGGATGATGTATCTGGGTTTGATTTTTTATTTGCTGGTGAAGCAGACCAAGGGTTATTTTCAGCTTTGTACAAAACTAATAAGGAAGCCCTTGTATCTTGGGCAGCAAGTACTTGCAACATAAACATTACTTTTAAATATCCAGCTTTGTGTCTGAAGCCCCCACAAAAAAACCCAGGAGTTTCTCTCTGTCTCCCTCATCCCACAGGACTGCTTTAAGTCACTAGACCAGTACTGTAAACATGTGGATGCACTTAACCGTGAACACAGACTTCCATATGTGTCTATACTGGTCTGTAAGATCTTATTCCTATCTTGTGCAGATCTTGTCAGAATCAGTAATTTTTGTCAGGGTATCTCCCAGTCAAGTCTACATCTAAAGCATGGCACTAGCACAGGGTGAGTTTGTTCCCTGTCCTTGGTCCACCAGGACGTCTCAGCACTGCTGCCTGTTGCCAGCCTGGAATCGGCATGCCTCCCTGGAGAGCTAATGATACTGGTGGCAGCATTTTTAAATTTTTGACTGAACTTCCCTCCTTCGCCTCAGCACAGTTTTCTATTTAAAATCAAACCACCTCGCAACTGATTGTCATGGCCAAAAACATAATTTGTGGTGAAATTAGGGCAACAGTGGCACTGGATTGGTGAGCTCATTTAGTGATGTGCTGATTTGCAGGTCAGTTTGATGCCTTGCTACATTTTATTTAAAGAGCCTCTGCAGGCTCTCCAGGTGCAATGTGCAGTCCTATACCCAGCTTAAGTGCTCAGAGTATTTGGTCAGTTAGAATCAAATTGAATGTTAAAATGTTATTTTAAGGTAAATCATATCATGCAGCAGGAAGGAGGATGTTGTTCTTCTGGAGAAAGGTGTGGAAACAGACACTGTATGGTAACAAAAAGGTGTGATCAGTGTAAGAAAATGGGATTTGGTTGAGGTGAGCTGCAAGGAGCTTGGCTGCAAATGTGGCCAATGCAGAGCCCTCGGGATTATGAGCTGAAATCACTGAAGTGCCGTAGAAGAGGGCTGAAAGGAAATTAGATTGCTGGTAGGGAAGGAAGAAACCCAAAGGAGCAAAAAGAAGTACGATGGCTAAAAGGGCAGAGTTAGATAAGGGTGAGGTGAGTTCTAGGTTAAAAAAAGATGTCCAGGTATCAGAGAGCAGAAGCTTTGGAGCATATGATCATAAAGGCGAGTGGAATTTCAGGGTGGAGGTTGTTGAATTTATAAGGAGGATTACATGCTGTAATGCCAGCAAGAGCACCTCCCTCCCTCTTGATCCCGAGCAACATAAATACATCCTGCAGACAGTGGCTGAGGGTTTTGGAGTGGGTTACAAAAGAGAAGCTGGAGCTCTTGTGGCTCCAGTGACCGCGCCCTGGGATGTGTGGGTGCGTTAAACCGACTCTGCCTTGGGACTGAAGTAAATAAATGTGATAAATGTGATTAAAGTCTCTTATGTCCTCATCTGGAATGCCATAGTTTAGGACCTCGATTCATTATTATTTAAGAACACAGCATTACTAAGGTCATGTATTAGCAGTAGGCTGTGTTTCAGTGAATATATGCTAACCCAGCCTGAGCATTTCAGTCTGCCTGAGTACAGCTTCAGTTACTCTTCAAAATGAATGAAAAACAGACACCTATGTATTTTGAACATCTCTGGAAAAAAATAGCCTTAAAATACAGTTATAATGACATACCCCATATGCAACCAATTGTAGGCAAAATGGAATAAAGCTATGGGATCAAAAAAAGCGCATTTTAATACACTTTAATATTTTTCTAGATTGAATTTGCTGTGTTCTGCAGAAAAAACCTTTTATTGAGCAGAATGATATATTAAATTTGGTTGGCCCTTTGCTGTTAGAAGCTGGGGAAGTTTGTTCCCTGGTAAAAAGCACATTTCCCTGTCTTGAAAAGATTTAATTGTATTTACATGAGCGCCTCTGTCACAGGCATGGAATATGTGTTCTCTTAACAAGTCTGTCTGTTTAGGCTTCAGTGCGTAATATCAAAAGCACTCTGAAAAAGTTCCTTTCAGTGAAACAGGAGAGCTTAGTCTGAGTGTGTGGTAATGATGGATGGATGTAGAATATCTCCTGCTGGATTGGGGCTCAGACTGTGCAAATAGCTTTGGACCACCACAGCACTGTGGGAGCTGTGAGAATCGGGAGCTCGGGAGAATCTGATCGAAATGGAGCCCCTCAAGAACTGGCTCTGCTCATCTCAGCTTGAGGATCTGCTCTTAGCCTGGAGGTCCCAAAATCCTAACAGGGTGAAGCTGCCATGGCACAACCAGAACAAGTGATCCTGTTAATCCACCCACAGTGGTTCCTCAGGCTTGAGGGGATTCTTTCTGGAGGGTTGAACTTGTTTGGTTTTGAAATACTTACCATTCAACTTCTTTACCTCTGCATTTCTGGTTTTGGGCCAAACCTAGCAATTGAAATATGGGAATGCAAATAGGACAGGTGGTTGCAAGAGACAACAGGAGCAAAAGAGGAAAGGTGGTTCTCCAGGGGAAGTCAAAGGTGCACCATGCAGGCACTAACTCCTTCCCCCCAGGCAAAGCTCCTTCTTGGCCCTGATCACAGGCATAGTGATCAGTGCCCCAGACCTGGGTGTTGTATTTACACCTTTAAAAGATTTGCTTTTATACCTGAGAATACTCTCGTCGTCTCTTCAGCTTTGGTATCCTGACTGGAATTCTTTCCTAAATGCATTAATTCAACAGTACCTTAGACTAGCAAGAGCCACAGCTACCTGGGCATTTGATTTAATTTTTTAGATAACTTTACCAGGCCTTATTTGGTGGCTTTTGCATCTTTTCATTGTTGGTTATATGTTTGAATGGGGGCTGAATAGGATTTTGCAATCCATCTCCCCTCCACCACTTAGTCTTGGAAATATTTATATAATTTCTCCTCTTCGTTTCAGTGGTCACCCTTTTATTGTGTTTTTCTTTATTTTAGCTTTGTCCTTGCTAGTGGTAACCACCATGTCCCACGTGGTTCTGGACTGCCTACAAATGGACTGTGTTGCAGCATCCCCCTGGTATTCACTTGCCCTTTAACCCTTCTAATATTTTGCATTCTGTTCTAATGCACTTGTACGTGGGGTTATGGCCAGGGCTGCCCTGCTCAGAAGTACTTGAGTTCCATTTGCAAAAGGGAGATAAGCCCCAAGTCAGATACAGTGGCAGATGGGAAGTTCTGCCTGTCTCCTCTCTGGGTAACCTCACAGCCTGCCCCATTGTCCCATTGCCCCTTTTGGAAAATGTCATCCAGCATCACCATGGCCTATTACTCATGTCCTCCTTTCCAGCACCATCCACCTTTTTAATTGCTCTTCTTTTCTTGCAAGTCATCGTCCTGGTTTGAAAGACAGGTGTCTGCTAAGGAAGGCAGGAGCTTCCCTTGGGATGTAAAAAAATGCAACCCCTTTCCCTCCGAATTATTATAATTTTGAAATTAAGGGGCTTTCAGGCAAANCCCATTCAGATTTCCTGGGAGTGGAAAGGAGAGTTATTGACTGTCTTTTCATGAGCTGTCATGAAGCAGTAAATAGAGGCAAAAGACAAATGCAGCCGTATCCAGGGAAAGAAAAATCATAATTAATATCTCACTAGAATAAAGTGTCTTTATAAGGGCAAGAGGGGAAATAAAAGGAGAAAGAGATATTAGCTTGACATATATCAATGTTTTAGCTAGATATATATTCACTGCAGTTGTGACTAGTGTGTGATCAACTAATAAGGGAACATGGAGACAGCATAGAAATGCAGCCTTTGAATGAACTCTTAAAGAATTTCCATCAATTGACAGAAATGAAGATAAATCTTGGATGTCAAAATCGTGGGAGTCATGGAGTTGCATTTCCTTGTGGTGGGGACGCTGTGAATACTTGAAACCTGAGTGTTTAACTAACTGGTATTAAAAATGTTATAAATGCAGTGTATTAAGTGTATGTATGTAATCACAATGCAATGGGTAGCTCTGGTCCTCTTGGGAAGGGTTGCTCTTTGGAAAAAAGGGTTGGCATTTATATCAATAACAAGAGTAACCCCATGTGTGGTGGGCTGTGCCGAAGAGATTTCAGCCTTCACCGCATGAGTAACAGGTGAGAAGGCACAGGATACATTCAAAAGCGGAGACATCTGCCCCTAATTTATGTAATCATTTGAAAGCATAGGCCTGAGACCAAGAACAGGTAAATTGCTCAGGCACTACCCAGTAAGTTACAGCTGATGTGTGACTACTGGTAATTGTGGGGTCTTTTACAAGATCCATGTCTTGCACAAATACAATTACTGTATTTTACAGCAGTCAGTGAAAATCACACATTTCCATATTGCATACCAACGTGGTATCTGATTAGCACCAAATTCAATTTGTGTTAATAAGCCTAAGGCAAAATTAGCTTGATACAGTGTCATTTAGCAGTATTTAGACATGAAAAACAAGTTGTTTCATTTTGCTTTGCGTAGGTGTTCCGTAGTACAGCAAACAAGGGGATCCAGAGTGTTAGCCTGTAAGATTTTTCTCTCCAGGAAAGATGTTGTGTGTTACCAGGGAGGCTGGAGGTGTGAATGGTGACAGTACAGAGGGTGTGACAGTCACAAACTTAGACCTCTGAGCTCACAGAAAAGAGTTCAGGTCATAGTAATATGAGAGTATCAATCAGATTTCTCTTAGGAGTCCAAGAATTCCATGATACAACTCAATTATACGTTTCTAAATGCCAACGGTTGTTGCCTTTGGTGGTGTGTGGGCTTAGGAACTTAAAGCCCAACATGATTTTGGAAATATTATCGAAGTGAAGCCCACAACACAAAGTTGCTACAAGGAGCACTTTCCTGCTCCTGAGCCCTGCAAAATGCTGCCTTTAATTGTATCTGAGAAATCCAATTGATGTAAGCCATGATAGTTTTGTTTTGTCAAGTCAACTGTTCCCAGCAGGATTAGCCATAGCTGGACCCGTGTCCACTAGTACTGTGTGAAATGGCTTTTAAAAGGGTAACATTAATCCCTTTAGTGGCAATTTTTATATGCAAATCCATGATGTGCACACAAATCCCGTGGCTGTTTGTGAACCCTCAGGGCACTGAAGTGCTCCTGTAAAGTTATTTTCTCTTTTCCCTTTGAGTTGCCCCTCCTGATGCTTCCCAGTTCACTGCTGTACCAAGCCTGATATCCTCCCTAATTCTGCTGGGGTGGGGTGGGGGGAAGTATTCCACTGGAGATGAGTCTTTGCTTGGCTTTCAGGAGCTTGAAGAAGTAACTTTATATTGTGCCTCTCTATTTATATATGCACATAATTGAAGATAACACACTGTTACCCCCATATAAAATGTGAAGTGGCCCAAACTACTTTTTTTCCTGTGTAATGAGCATACTGCTCTGCTTGTTTTATTAGATATCTGCTGATTTACACTTGCTAAGGATCCAGCCTGGACCTCCTTCCAGTCAGATGGGTGTGAAACTGCCTGCAGGACCTTGATTGTCAGTAAAAAGCCAATGTTAGCAATTTTCATCAGGCAGCATGGAAATTAATTAGCCCAATTTTATGGAAATTAGCTCATTATAAATAATTTTAGCTGGCCCATTCACAAAGCACTTTACACATTAGGGGGAAAAAAAGGGAAAAAGGAAAAAGCAAAGCTCTGTGAATTGGATACCGAAAAAACTCTTTCTAAAAACAAATGCTCTTCAGCAGCTGTGCCATTGGCAGGGGAGGGGTGGCACCCACAGATTGAGCCTCTAGACTGTGCTTTTTTCCCACTCAGCGCCTGAAAGAGCAGCAGGGAGGGATTTGTTGGGGGCTGCAGATGTCCTTGCAGAGCCTGAGGTTGCACGTTCTACTCCTGCAACCTTTGGGCTTGGCCGAGGGAGGAGGAGGTGGCGATAGAGTGGAGATGGACATCTCCCGGGGGTGCTGGTCCTGTGACTAAGAAGAAATAAAATAGTTCAGACACAAATACATAATTACAGGGGTGAGAGTGGATCCAGGTGCTGGAGAAGCTCTGCTATGTCCTCCCTTTGACTTTTTAGACTGTAAGGTCTCACGTTGCAATGCAGGAAGGGCACCTGAGTTCTGAGTTCGTGTATGTGGGTGTCTGTCACAGCCCCAGAAGGTCCCATGGATCAGCTTGGCCCTGTGAAATCTCCAGGCAGTCCAGACCAGACAGTCCTGAGGCTGCTGTGTTTTGATCCCCATCTTTTTTAAGGGTTTCTTGGTTCTGAGGAGTGTCTAGCACAACCTCTGTCTCCTGCTTCAGTTTTTACCCACTTCAGGGCTTTTGCCAAGGGGGGTTTTTAATAAAACCTGTCTTCAGACTAGTCATGGAATACACAGGTCATGCAAAGGGACAAATACCTTCACCCCAAGCTTGAGCATTGTCACTTTGCTTGAGGAGTTTTCAAGATTTACGATCTTCAGGGCTCATAATTTTCCTCTTGACTTACATAATTGCCTGGGGCTCATAGTTTTCCACTTGACTTACAGAGCAGCCAGCATGGACTGGTTGTCCTGTTGAAAAACAGTTTTTCTTTCTGAAAGTATTCTCTCTCAGCCCCAATTTCATTCTTCTCTCAGATCTGTGGGTTTTTTGAACTGTTGTCTTCTCTCCCTTTGACAAACAGCATTCTTGAAACGCCTGGGAAGAAGCTGAGGAAGAACCCTCCTTATTTAGGGAGTGAGTGTCCTGTGTTCTCAGTGAGCCAAATGTGCTCAGGTTCTGCCTTTGTTCAGCCACAGCCACAGCCTGTCCTGTAGATCCCAGTTACAGGAGTGGATCAGAGCACTGTGTCTTGGGAGATAGATCCCCATTTGCTTTTCGTATCTCTCTGGGCATTTTCCTGGGAATAATTAGCATCCAGCTGGAGCAGCAACAGGATTTTCTTTCCTTGCAGCCCCTTCCTTGGGTGTCTGGCATTGCTTGTTTTGCAGGTGGGTGGTGGAGGAGTAGAGTGTCCCAAAAGGCTCCTTTCTCTACAAAGAGAAGCCCTTTGTGCAGCTTTATGAGCATGTGAGGATGCTCACAAGCGTGTGGCAGCACACAAGAATCAGTCACTTCTATAATTCTCAATTTTCTCAACCCCTCTATTTAAGGAATTACGGCACAAAAGATGTTCATTTTAAAATGTGAGCTTTAAATAAATTGAAGCTGAAGGGATGTTTGGAGGTGAGAAAAATCTTTCTGGCAAGTGACAACATCAGAATTATTACTCCTTCACAATTTGCTTAAACAGCCACTATAAACAGCTTCTAATCAGGCTCCCTTGGTGTTTAGAGATATCTGTGGATTGATTTTAATTAGATTGGCACCTCTTTGTTAATTCTATAATGTTTGTTTGCTTATAAGTTAAGAGTATTTGGATGCTGTGAAGCTGTTTAACTTATTTAGTTAAATTTGAATGAGTGGGCTCTTAGACATGCTGTTTTCTCTGCTAGTGGGGTTTTACAAGAAATAAGTGTGGGCTGGTTTTTTTGACACCCCAACTGCATTCGAAGCACCCTAGGCATCTCCACTGAATTTACCAATATTAGGAAATGACACATAGGAAATGGCACAGACACAGGAAAATGTCAGCGGTTGGGTGTATAAGAAGGTAATTTTTTGGTGGTTATTCCAGAGCAACAGGTTTGTGGTATTAATAAAAATCAAAGAATGGAAAACATATTTACAAGGTGTTTCACAGTCACTAATGCCCAGCCCTGAGTTTTATCTGGAGCACCCCAGTTCAGCTCTCCGTGAGCACCTGCCTGCTGCTGGAGCCACTGCCGTCGGGCTGGAGACCTGAGCCAACATTTTTCCAGACTGAGGAAGAGTTTAGACCTGTGTCAGCAGTGAAGATGCTGAACCCACATGAAATGAATTGAGGCTGGAAGTTGGATTTTGCATTCCCTTCTTTCTTTCTTTGGTGTG
>VYZQ01024634.1:51251-70921 GCA_013400655.1 Mystacornis crossleyi
AGAGAAGCTGTGGCTGCCCACCTGTGGAAGTCCAAGGCTAGACTGGACAGGGCTTGGAACAACCTGGGATAGTGGAAGGTGCCACTGCCCATGGCAGGGTCTGGAAGTAGACGATATTTAAGGTCCCCTCCAACCCAAGCCATTCTGTGATGACTCTGTGATTTAGGGCTAGGATGGACAGGTACATCCCCACTGAGGTACATTGGTGGGTGCCTGACTTAAAACCTCTAAATTTTAGCCAACAGAGTGGTGTTGGTTATGGTTTCTGTATGACATGCCATGAAGCAGCCAAGCCTCCTGTTCTAGGGAGGCTACTTTTCCAGGTGCCTTTGCCTCCACTTTCTTCTTTCCAGTTTCAGATTTGATTGTACTTCCCTCTACAACCTTTGCACTGAGCCATCAGCTTGGTATTAGCATAAATATCCAGCGCACTGCTCTCCCATGAAAGCATTTGCATTTGATACCTACCAGCTTTAATATTCTCAGACATCCGCCTCTGCTGAAGGAGAGCTCACAGCCAGGATCCAAGCCACGTATCTCGTGTTTCATGTGGGCTGAGTTCTCAAACATGTTGATCTTAACCATAAACTTTTAATTAGACATACAAAGTCCTGCAGAAAGGGCCTCTCAGTGCCTTGCTCCTGTAAACTTCAGTTTCAACTTTAGTGATGATTTCCAAGCCCCTCTCTTTATGAAATCCCTGTAGCAGTTTTTTCATGTGCTTTTATATCTGAGCAAGAGTTGAGCCCTTGCCTTGACACGAGCAATGCCCATGGTTCCTGACTTGCAGGGTAAACTGATTATTCAGTAGAAAATGAGGAAAAGAGGGGTCTGTCTCACCGCAGCTTTATCGAGTGATATACCCGGGTGTGGGACATATATGCTCCCTCCTACATGAGAAGATTACCTTAAAGACAGTTGTAATAGTCTGACTTAAACCTCTAAATGCAATTAAATTCTGAGTTAAGCCTGAAGAATTTGACCTGACATTCTGCCTTTGACTCATCCGTTTTTGTGTTTCGGTATTGCAGCGAATGCGCTGTAATGGATCACACACTCCAAAGAGTATGGTGAAAGAGCCGGGGTAAATTAGGGACAGCACATCAGGCTGGATTTTCAGAGTCAACCATCAATTTCCTTTTTGTAATGTGCACTAACGTCTGACAGCTGAATATGTATTTAATGAGATTTTGAAAACACAGACTTTTGATCTATTAGAACAACATGCCTTGTGAGAAGGTGCCTGTGCTGCTGCATAGTTGAATGCTTTAGGAAAATTAACTCACTTGAGAGCTAAATAAGGCTGAAAACCAGCTTGTTAGAGGGGAGATGCCATCCACTCTGTCCCAAAACATTGCCTCAGCTGAGGGGGAGCATCAGCCTTTTTTAAAGGCTCAGAAGTGTTAAATTAACCTCATCCCTCCCATTGTTTTTCACTTTATTATGCCATGTAACCTACCAGCCCTTCCATCCAGCTGACCCTCAGGTACTGCCTTCCATCTCTTTGGTGGGAGAGATCTTGATGAAAGCCCAGAAAACTTCAATCTGACCTTAATTTCGACTACCTTGAACACTCACCACTGCCAGATCAATTCCCTCAGCACAGGTAAGTCTGAATGTGTTCTCTCCAGCTGATGGTGCTTTGCAGCTTCATACCTGAGCTCTCTGTTTGCTGTTCACAAGAGATTCTTGCATTTCATGGTTTTCTCATGGCTTGGGAGTTCGGGCATCAGTTGCCCAAGGGAGGGACTTGCCATTATGGTCAGCGTTGCTCCCAGCCTCTACTGCAGTGCAGGTAATAAGTAGCATCCAGGAGAAATACAGCACAAAGCAAGAGGCTGAAGTGGACGGTTGTTTGGTTCATCTGCCCCTGTCAAAAGTACCAGATATAGTAGAAAGTAACAGGAATACCAAAAATCTCTCAAAGATTGCTTGCGGAGAGCTTCTGCTGCAGAAGAGGCCTGGGTGATTTAGGTAAGCATCTAAAACGCCAAGATTTCTCTGAACTTTGAGCCTTGCTGCAGCATTCCTGTTATTCCTGTGAATCAACTTACATCAGGTTTCAGTAGAGTAAACTCATACCTCGTATGAGAGCAGTAGTTTAGGACTGGTTCTTTAAAGCTATCATTATCCCTATATGCTGGAGATTTGCAATTATTTCCAAAATCTGGAAGGATCCTAATTATTAGCATCCTCCTGTGTGGAAAAGTATGATAAAGTTGGCCATAGAGCAGTGCCTGGGATATCAGTTTCCATAAATATTTAGAGGTGCTGGAATAAAGGAGAATGGGGAGCGAGGTGATGTGCTCTTCTCTATCCCATTTCATGGTTATGATAAGGGCTGGTGTGGCACTTCCACCAAGGAAATGTAGCAGTGCTGGAGCCATCTGGAGGGATTTCTCTATTAATTTCCATTGTGCCTTTAGATATCTTTTCCTTTTCTGTGCTTCTGCCTGTGACCGAGCCAGTTGAAATTCATTTACTTTCAGTGACAGGAGGGTACCTCAACAGGCACCTGCATCCAGCCTTTTGCAAGTTTTTTTTTAAGCTGCACTGACAAATGGTTTTTTTTGGAAAACAATTGATAGAAGCAATGACGAGCTTCGAGCTGCCCAAATTGGGAGGCAGTAATTGCAAGTAAATGTGAAATCGTGTTGCCCTTCACCTGAAACACTGCCAGCTTAAATAACTCCTGGTGTTTTTCCTCTCTGACTGCTTGTGGATCTTTATTTGTTCTGCTGAGGCTGGGAGGGAGATCTGAGCTGAAAAGTTGGGGTGGGCTGTGAGCAGCCACTTGCCAAGGGACCATCACTACAAGTGGGATAAGTGGGATTTCTCTTGCTTTATAAAATGTTCCTTTGTCAGGCTTATGTCTTGCAAAACAGTATAAAACAAGAGCCTAGTAATTGCAGACAAGGTGTAATTTAGAATCTTGTGTTTTCCAAAGGCAGAGAGCTGGACGACATAGAAAAGAGTCAGAAAAAACATTGTAGAGGTGTCATGTAATGAGATAATAGTCTTTTTCTTTCAAGCACTTCTTTCTTGCCTTGGTGGGCAAAAAATATTTACTAAGAGCAATACATTTTGTATTTTTCTTATATCCTGTGAGAGAACAGCAAGTAGTCACAAAAAGGGGGTCAGCTAAAGGCTCAGGACAGCATATCAAACAAGTGCAAGTTCTCTGTTTGCAGAGGATGCACTTGGATGCAGAGCAGTTGGGAAAAGATATCACAGGGTTTCATAGTTCAGGCAGCACTTTCCAGTTACTGGGTTTTTTTGTATTTGATGCAAAATGTTTCCCATGGTTTTCAGCTAAAGAGTAGGGAGCAGATTTCCAATTTTCCCAGCTACAGGTCTCCCAGAGGTAGCTGGAGGGGTAGAAAGCAGCACCATCAATTGCAGCATAGCTCAGCATCTCCAAAATAGCTCAGTTATATGCTTCAAAGCTGATCAAGCGATCTTGGCTTGAGTGAGCAAGATTAAAATAAGGAATACCCACCTGGGTGATTTTTTTTTCCCTCCATATGTTTTCAGTGCAACTTTTTTTTTTTTTTTTTCCCCCTTAACAAAGCAGAGGCTTCTAAAACTGCCTCTGGGTTCAGATTTTGGGTTTGTTAAGGAAATACTGCACTTTTCCTATGAAGGTCTTTGCCTTTCATAATTTTGTGTGTTGTTTCTAACACTGCCATTTCTTGGCCAGCTGTGTTTCTGGCAGTGTCCCTTTTTCTCTGGTTGGATATTGCTCTTATCCTTTCTAAACCTTTTTCACATGGTGGGGTGAGGGAATTTCCACAATTCCTTATGAAATTGCCATGTTAGAAATTGTAATTCTCCCTAGCAAGAGGCAGGGATTCCAGTCATTCCCTTGGCACGAAGTCACACTGCCTGAACTCAAGCCTGCCTTCCTACCCATAAAGAAATGTCTGTTCAAGGATTTAATATATTTTAACTTAATTTTATAGACTCTGACTCGATTTTCACGTTCCTCAGTTTTTTGTATGCAAGCCTTGTGTAGGTACGAAAAGGTTTATAAATGCTGAAAGTATATCTCTGTATCAGATCCACATAGAAGCCTCTGTTACAGGGTGTAGGAATGGGTTAGGAATATATCCGCTGGAGATAGGGGCACTGAAGGGGTCTCCAGTCTGTTTTTGAAGTCTCTGTCCCTATAGGTGAGACAAAATCTTTGAGGTATAAAACAGCATAGGACAGATTGGAACTCGTGCCAATTGCAGTGATCAGGGGAGGGATTTCAGGGAAATTAGTTTGTATCTGCAAAGTCCAGGTCCCCCCTTGGAAAAAAACCCCAACAAAACCTTGAAAACTTTACTGCTCAAACCTCCACAGATTTTAAGGCCAAGAAATATAAATAAAATTCCCCTCCAGCTTTATCCACTGGGGTTGTTTTCATCTTGTTAAAGTGTCCTGGTCCAAAGTCCATGATTTATAAGCCAGGCAAAATTTTCTTGGAGCATAATAAAAATAGTTATTCAAAAATCCTCTTTAGCTATGAAAAAATGTTTAATTAATGTGGGGTTTTTTTTTAATAGTTCAATGTTCTCTAATTCTTGCCTCAATATTTGTATCAAGTCTGTTGATGATTTTTTGCAGAGGGTTCTGTGATGTCTGGTTCTGCCACCAGCTCTTAAGCCAATCCTACAGTATTTTGGGAAGGATTTCCATGTCACTGGCATTTTCCCTTTGCGTGGGCAAGTAGTTGAACTGGCTTTGTGTTTGAGTTAAAAGGACCCCAAAATGTGTTGCAGTTTCATGTACTCTGTAGGACTCGATTGAACCTCTTTGCTCGTGGAAGCACAAGAGCAGCTTTTTTTGTGTTTGTGTTTTGAGCAAACAGTGAGCAAGTCTTCAAGAGGCCCATGGGGAGATTTTAGCCACAGCAGAACCCTTCCAGAGCTGGATAAATGGCAGGCAAGGGAAGGCCAGGCCTTTCTAATCTGAGTGCAAGCCAGAAGTCTCCAGGGGATCCTGAAAAGTGAGATTATTTACCCTCACATCAGTATTCTGGCAGTTGGAAGTGATCCAGCAAGGTGAAAAGAAAACATTGTAGTGTTTCAGTCAAGGTTTGAACATGGGCACCACAAAGGCCTTTCAGGTCAGTCCCTCCAGAGATAAATGGGATGAGAGACTTTGCCCTTGTTTCACTTGTGTGAAAAGGCCTTGAGACCTAGAGAGTGTATGACTTTAGGCTAGAGATAAAGCTGCCAATGTTCATTGTTATACTCTTGTAATGTGTTAACAAGACCGTAGACAAAATAACATGCTATTACCCGTGTTTGTTTCGCAAACTAGTGAAGAATTTAGGAGGCTGTGAGAAGTGGCAGTGAATCATGCAAAAGTGTTTGTTGTCAAAATCAAATCTGCTTCCTTCCAAAGAAAAGGGCCTCTACACCTTAATGCAAGACTCAGGGGAAGGAGCTTTGTTCTGGTGTCAGCAGTGCTTAGGCTGATCCAGATGGGTCTAGGTCAGGACTTGGTATATGTAATCATAAATCAACACAAATGAGCCCAGCTGTGGCTTTTGGGTTATTTTTTTGACTGGACCTAATTTTTGGCACTTGAAGGGGTTTTAGCCCTCAAGTGAATGCTGTTGTTGAGGAAAGCATGCTCTTTCCCTGAAACTGTAAGAGGGGAGTTGGCATTGGCTGCTTGTGATGTGACCTGCAGCAAAGCTTCAAAAGGTGCATCCTGAGGAAGTCATTTGCCTCCTGGTTTGGTGTGCTTCTCCTACTGTGTCTCTTGCTGCACCGAGATAACCTTCAAGTAGCTTGAGTTTGAGGCATGGAGAAGATAACACTTAACATGGATGATGCTCTCAAATCACTCCAAAGAGATTTGGGCTTGGGGAGCCTTTGAATGTTTCTTAAAAGAGTATGACAAGCTGAAGTTGCTCCAGTAGGATTACATGGCTTGAGGGAAGACCACATATATCAAAAGCTTCACAGCACTGGCTTAGTTATTGTGTCTTCTATTCAAAGCTTTTTCTGATCGAATTTGGCTTTGAATCCATGCCAGCCTCATGAGTCTGGTTGGTGGTGGTTCTCCCCTGCCCCAAAAGTTAAAAAGAAAAAATACAAAGACTTTCAAACTGTGTTGTAATGACATGAATAAACAGTCTTTGTGTACTTAATATAAAAATCTTTCTTTTCCCATAGATTACAAAATAGCCAGAAAGGAAATTCATTGAGCAAATTTAGTGCCTTGAAATATTTCAAAGAACTTGCAGGCAGCAAGCATTTCCCCTGTTTGTGCTGGTGACCCTTGCGGTGCCTGAAGGAAATTTTAGTGTTGAGACACTTTGAAGCATCAACGAAATCCTGTGGATTTAAGCAAGAGTCTCTAGCGGATTAAATTGGTAGGACTTCATTCCTACTTGGAGATGGGCCCTATCCCAGAGATTTTGGGAATGTACAGTATGGAGTCATAATAGGCATTTTTAATACTATTCAAAATAAACTTTTTAGTTCTGAGAGGTAATACTTTTTTACTCACATGCTTCTTTTCCTAGACAACATTTTCTCTAAAGCAAGAAACCTTGGTGCTTAAACCTTCCTGTTTAAAGTTACTGCCCTTTGTGAGGCTTCTTGGAATGCAGCACAAAATCCCTCCTCTGGACCAGGGATACTGAAGATTGCATAGATTACCAGAAAATTGTACAACACCTTTGACTTCTGAACACCATAATTACATGTTATTATCTCTTCTGAATGTGTTTGTCACTGTGTTGCTGTTTTCCATCACTGATGGTGCCTGGAGTCTATCTTGTAGATGCATCAACCCTTCATTCCCGCCTGTAGTCTGTGGCTGGCCATCCAGCACAGCTTTCTAACATCTCTTTAACTCAAGAGCATGTGGGTAAATGTCTTTGGCTTGCAGGACTCAAGTACTGCTTCACTGTGCTAAATAAAGATGAACTCTTAAGTAGTTGCTTGTTTAAAGTGATGGTTTTCTAATGGCGTGAGGTTTCTTCTCCTAATATGGTTAACAAATTGCTGATGGCCAGTTTCATATTCTTCACACACTTTTAATATTTGCAAGAATTTGCCATCTACTGTACTTTGGAAAAATGCCACGCGTTGGCACTGAACTATTTGAGGGATATTTTTGCAAATAAGTTGTGTTCAATCACACCAGTCTTTCTTACCATCTACATACATCATCCTTAATAATTTCTCTTCTTTTACTGGGTGACTGGAGCTGATTTTTAAAATGGTTTTCATGAGTTACTGAAGACAAATAATGTTTATCTTATGAATCATCAAATGGAGTTTTTGTGCTAAAACTATGTAACTATTAAATATGCAAGTAATTCTTTTGACATAATTCAAATTCTAAAACTTGACTCAATAAATGAAGGTGAATCAAACTTACGGTTATGATTCACAAAACTGCGTGCGTACCTCACAATATGTATTTAAACTGTGCCTACTCTTAGGAATAGAAATCACAGAGTCAAGTTGCAAACTGGTTTCCAGAGAGCTGTGACCAGCTTCTCCTGTGCTTCGCCCTTCCTGCAGCTCCTGGCTCAGATTCCTGTCTCGGAAATCTGACATTACTCATCAGTTCACCAGAATTTCTGACTATACCTTCAGTGGGAACTCTGTCCTCATGTGGCTTTTATGTAGCTGTGTTTTGCATTGTGGCTGCGGACATTTTCTGCCACATAAATATGCTGATTTATTGGTGTGGGTGTGTAAAAGGCTGGTTCTTTGAGGAATCTCGAATGGGCACAGTCACCACTAGCAGTGCTCCCACTGGGTGATTGATCTTGAGCCTCAAATATGAAATTGAATACCCTTTCAAATTGCTCCAGTCCTTAACATTTCAGTGACATTCTAGAGCCTGTACATGTAGAATCAAATACCTTCAATCATGTAGTGCATTACAGACCCAGTGCTGTTGGTTACGAGCTTGTTATTTTTCCCCCAGAAGTGCTGTCACAATTAGGTCATACAAACTTTTTCTGTAAATCAATCTATTAAGCTCCATATTGAAGGGTGATATAAATAAATCCCTGGCATTCAGTTGTTGCTGCCTGGTAATATTGAACCTAAATCTTAACATTCGAAGGATGAAGAAATTATAGACATGTTAATTTTATGTTGTTTCCAGCTTGCTGGTAGCGATCCCATCGTCCTGCACAGCTGTTCTGCCTTTGTCTTGTTCCACCAATAGTGACATCCGGTGCCTTGGCTCATTATCTTCCTTTCAGTCTTTCTCCCTCCTGCCTTTCAAACCTGTCTTGGTTTGAAAGACAGGTGTCTGCCAAGGAAGGGGAACCTCCCTTGGAATGGAAAATGTGATCCCCTTCCCCCCAAATTATTAAAACTTTGAAATTACGGGGCTTTCGTGCATAGATATGGGGGAAGGAATAACAGTTCTTTACTAGTATGTAGGTGTATAACAAGGCAAACAAACAGCAACAATGGCAGCAACAACAAAGACCAGAAAACTCAATAAAGTCTCTTCCCGCTCTTTATGGGATTTCCCCTTTGGTGCAGTTCCGGTCACAGCCGGCAGGGGCGTTGGCGGCTCCCGGCCGGGCNAAGAAAAATCCACTGAAAAAACCAAGCCCAGAACAAGCCTTTTTTAATTATTTCAAGCTATTTTGACTAGTTGTGCAAAATTTTGTCTTCCTTATGTGTTTGCCTCTTTTGAGATGTACCATTCCTCTGCCAGTGCATGGAACATCCTCGGGGCCCTGGTCTAGGGCTCCCTGGTGACTTCATCAAGAGCTTTTTCAAAGGAGGGTGGTGGAGGAAGGCTCAGTAATGGTGATATGTCTGTATTAGGTACTTACACCTTCCTGGTGAGGAATCTGTTCACTGGGGAGCTGTGCTAAAGGAGGATGACAGAACATCCATGTGATTGTCCTGGTTCCTTTTTTAGAGCCGTTTCTGCTTTGTGGAAGGAGTCTAAAATCTGTTCATTTCCCAGAATCTCATTAAAGACTAATTTGGAAAACTGAAAAAGAAAATACTTACTGTGGATTAGTATACCTACAGTTAAGATAATTGCAGTTGTTGAACTGACCAAAAGCTCTCCAATTCAGATAGTTCATCGATAACTTCTGTTTCCATAGGTTCAGCAGTCAGGGTGAAGAAAGAGAGGAGACAAGAAGGGAATTACTATTCCTCCTGTTATAATAAGGCCTTGATTATTTTTGCATGAAGCAGATTTTATTTATCTCCTTGAGCATTTCATAGATTTCCTTTTATAAGGTTAGTAGAGGTACTTTTTCATCTTGTCACAGCTTATTCCTCCCACCCTTCTTGGTGTTGACTTTCACTAGCTGCAGGGTCAGTGAGTCCAAGTGGATTTTGCTTTCAACTCTTTGATCATTCAATTTTGGCAGGATTATTTTGAGGGTTTTGGGTTTTTTTTAATATATTTTAAGTCGTTGCCAAATGATTTTGGATAAAGAGCTATTGAAGAGCAGCAGAAGACTTCCCCATTGCTACCAGCAGCAGCATAAAACAAAGCTAAATGCAGCATTGATATTCCTGCCTTTTGGGAAAGTTCTGCTCTTTCAATGTTTTTGGTAACCCTGATACGGAAAGACAAGTTAAAGTATCCAGAAATTCGGCAGAATTAAATGCCTATGCAGAAAGTATTGGCACTGACAGAGCGAATTGTGCTGGGAGATGTGACAGCACGAGCTCACCACTGCATTGTCTGAGCTGCAAGCTCAGCTTCGAAATCAGCAAAGCAATAAATCATAAGTGCCATGAAGCAACACGTTGGCAAGATGAGGATGAACTGAACTGAACCAGGTTGTTCCACTCAGCTCCTCAGAAATATTTCAATCTGAGCTCAACAGAAAGAGTCTTCTTTCCTTTGGGATTTTCAAAATTACTTCAAAAGAAAAAAAATCAGGAAAAAAGAAAATAATATCAGTTAAATAAACATATAAAAGGAAGAGAAAGAGGCACTGCCAGGAAGTTGGGCTTGGGTCAGTGGAGCATTTCTGGCTCAAAGCTTGAAATCCCTCTCTGTTGCCTTTTCCTCCTTTAGGAAAGTTGTGAGTATCATTTCTGGGCTGAACAACTGTGAAATGGTTGCTGCAATTTCAGGGTATGAGTTTTTGTCATCATTCTTGGCCTATTTTACATAATCTGTATCAGAGCAGGTATAGATTTTATTCATCCTTATTATTCAGAGGAACATTTAGGTGGGAATCAAAACTGAGCAGAAACGAGTAAGAAATGGTAGGTGACATCATCATTCATTCCCCCATCAGGACAAGAGACAAGCACAGTGCTAGGGTTTTCTATGGCCTCCTAGGGGGGGCAGTGGAAATACTGAAAAAGTCTGAAACTTGTGCAACAAAAGGCAGTGGATTTTCTCTGAAACAGCCTGCTTTCGTGGTGGCTTAGTTCAAATGTGCCCAAAATTCCAGGTTATGCCTATCCCAAAACATCAAGCAAATCCTTTGGGCTGTGAATTTCTGTGTAATAGATCCCGGATCACTGACAAAGTCCTCCAAGGCCATTCTTCTGCAAATAACAAGTAGTTTTCAGGAGGAGACAACCTTTTGAAAACATCTCTATATCCAAGGGAGCTGTTACCAGGTGCTGAAGACTGGGCATAAACATAAGGAAGGTTTGAGAAGAGCAGTCAAAGATTTACAATTCTGTTAAAAGAATGAGCTGGTAGGAAAAGCAGCTCCCAGAGCAATTATAATTCACCTTTAGGGTGTCCTCAGTTCACAGTGAGGCAATGACAGCTCTAGATCTTGGCAACAGATAGAAATATGTATGCGTTGACAATGAAAAAGTAGCAGCTTGAAAACCAATGTTTAGAATATACAAAATTCCATAATAAAAAAGGTTGGTAAGGTAGAACAGTTAAAAGGAAGACATTTGTTCATAAATCTTTCTGATGTCCCCACCACAGGAGCCAAATTTGGTGTTCAGTTTGCTTTGCTTTTAGACATCCTGCTCCATCCTACAGGGCCAGGTCCATGATGTGCCTGGGGTCAGGTTTGGATGCTGTTGTTCAGACCACCTTCTTCAGTGAGTTACTTGCCTTAGAAGTGTTCATGGTATGATGCAGAGGAGTTCCCAGGGGTGGGTTCTTGTAGGGTTCTGTACTTCTTTCAGTAGTCTGGAAGATTCCTCCGGATGCATGGTTTAGGTAGCAAAGGTTGTGTGGAGACCTCAGAGCGTGTTCCAGCATCTCGAGGGGGCCTGCAAGGCATCCTGAGAGGGACTCTGCCTCAGCAACTGCAGTGATAGAACAAGGAGTAAGGGGTTCAAACTGAAACAGGAAAATTAGGTTATGTGTGCAGAAGAAATACTTCCCTGTAAGGGTGCTGAGGCCCTGGCGCAGGTTGCCCAGACAAGCTGTGGCTGCCCCATCCCTGGAAGTGTCCAAGGCCAGGTTGGACGGGGCTTGGAGCAACCTGGAGTAGTGGAAGGTGTCCCTGCCCATGGCAGGGGGTGGAAAAAGATGGGCTGTAAGGTCCTTTCCAGTTCAAACCACTCCGTGATTATAAAGGCTATAAAATCTGTTCTGCTCCACTTCACATCTACCAGCAGCAAAATCTCTCTCAGATGCTGCCTCAGAAAGAGATTCTCAAATGGAAGCCTGACAATCCTCGAGCACCTGCTGCGCTGCGGTCTATCCCTGTATTTGACACTGTGTTAAGAATAGCCCTGTGCTTCTAAAGCAATTTCCTTGCCCAGCATTCCCAGGCTATCTGTGCCCTGGGGTCAGTGCCTCCCAGGGACAGCCATGGGACTGCCACAAAATGCCTCTGTGGCTGTTCCTTTGGCAACACACAGTGTGCAGCCCCCTCTTGCCTGCCCCTGCACATCCATGGGATGTGCAGCTCCCAGTCTCCAAAGGAGCTGGGCTCTGGAATTCAATTGGAAGCCAAAGGTTATTTGAGTTGTAATTATGGAGTTCTCTCTGAAATAAGACATGAGGCCCCAGCTAGTTTTAGGCCTCTAGGAAAAAGTAAGCACTTGACATGAGTTTGCACTGTGTGAGCTCTCTTCAGAGAAACCCTTATGCACTTCTCAGGGATGTGTGCTTGACCTGAGGATTTCATTGTGAGAGAGAAGTGTGAGGTGCTGGGAATAGGGAAAAAATTCCTTAATTTTATAGAGTGTTTATGATGCTCCCAGTAGGCAAATTATTATAGCTTAAGACTATAATTAAATTAAAATGCAATGTCTTAGCATCTCCTGGGCAGCACCTCCATGAAACACCACACTATTTCTTTTAGAGAGAGGTTGTGTAACTTGCCTGGTGACGACTGGGTAGAGATACACGAATAGTTTGGGGCGATGAAGGAATGATTGGAATACCAAGCCCTGTTCACAGAGGCACTGGAATGAGGGGAAGAGATGTGCATCCTCTATGGACACCCTTAAAAAGGAGCATTGCCATTTAACCTCTCCTGCCCTAAGGGCATGGCTTCTGACAGGTACAGAATGACAGCTGGAGGAAAAATTACCTATGCTAATTACTCCAAAATGAATTAATTGCTATTAATTATTTTATCACAAAATCAATTAATATTGTACTTCAACTCATTTTTAATTAAAGGAGTCGATAAAAATCAGATATACTCTAGACACAGCAAAATTATGGCAAAACTCCAAAGTTAGGCTCTAATAAGAAATGAAGCCCCAAACAGTTCAGCACTGAGATTGAATTAGTTGTTGTTTTTATTAAGAAATAAGAGCCCACAGCAAAAACATGAAAGCAGAAGTTTCTTTGTGAGGGAGGAGGAAGCTTTGTAGTCATGAATGAAGTTGAAAAGGACAGTAGTAGTTACGGGGGTTTTTGTAGCTATCTACATATTTCTGAGGTGATTTTCATCTTTATTTACAGAAAAAAAAGAAGAATCAGTGTTCCAATTTTTAGGTTATTGTGCTTAAAATGATGCTTGAAAGGGAATGAATCTTGAATACTTCATCACCCCTTGAACAAAAGCACACTTTGTACTCTGCACTGCCAGTAAAACAAACTCTCAGTAGTTTTGGTCCTAGTCTTGGAGTAAAGAGGTTTCTAAGGGTAAGAAAGTAAATGGAAAAAAAATCAGTTCTGTGGAAGTATCTGGATAGAAATGTGGTTGAAGGGATGGTATGTAACAAATTCCGGGCCAGATCTCATGGTGACATAACTCAGCACTGCTCTGTTGGCATTCCTGGGGTTTGTGCTGTGCCCATCTGAAAGACACAGCTGAAAGAGGCTTCTGGGAATTCAGGGACACCAATCGTTCTCAACTGGATAATGGCAAGAACAAAACATGGAGAACATCAGAGGCATAATTAATCTGCTGCCTTTGCTTTTGAGTCATTATGTGGGGTATGTGAGTGGGTGGAAGTTTGCATTAGAAAGATGTTGTACTGCAGTCTAGAAAAGGAAGTGGATGTCTGGTGTGTGGCAAAAACATGCAGGTGTTTGGATGCTGGTATCTTATTTTCGGAATGATTTGCTGGCTGGTTAATGATGGCAGCCAGGAGAAATGGATATGGGCTTCCAGAGCATGGGTAGGTTTTGTGGGGAGATGCAGGAGTGCTGTAGTGTATGTGCCTAATAGAGAAAAAGTTATCTGGACTAAATTTTTCAAACTCATGAGCAGAATTTAATGTTTGGGGCTTCATTGACTAATGCACAAAGCAATTTGGGTAATGAAAAACTGCTCTTTGTCAAGCAAAAGCAAGAGGCATTGATGGAAAAGCTAATTTATTTACTCTTTAATGGAGTGAACATGCTTTGCTGAAGTTCAAAACTGACTGTGCAGCTATTGATGAGTATTCCTGTGAGTAAAATGGCTAATGAAAGCACTGACACCCTCCCTGTGTCCCTCTTTTGAGACTTGAAAGTTGCAGCTTTGCTGCACAGCTGTAAAGGGCTCACAAGTGTTTGCTGTTGTTGTGTGGTAAAAACTTCTATTTTTCAAATATTAAGTACTAGAAATAGCTTGTTTCAGAGCACTGAATGGCTGGAAGGCTCTGGTTATTCCTGGGCCTGTCCTGGCTGGCCCCGTCCTTCCCCTGCACTCAGCAGTCTGCCCTCTCCTAAAACCCTCTGCACTCCTGATACAGCTGTGGCTCTCTGAGAGGATCTGTGACCCACAATTTAGGGGCAAAAGAAAATTTGCTCATTTTCCCTCCGGTTGAAGGAATAGGGTCATTGCTGTAATTTACCCTGCACCTCATCTCATCAGCAGTTCTAACACCATTACGTATGTATGGGTCCCCATCTGATATGCTGTTTGGGAGCACACACACTCATAATTCCTGATTCTAGAGACTTGTAAAATTTAACTATGACCAGTTTTAACACCCACATGTCAATTGCCAGGTGAATTGTGTACTTCATATGGCTAAAGTCAAGTCTGTCTTCCTCTCTAAAGCTGTGTCCATAACTGGTTACAACAGGCTGGTTGCCTGAGCATAGGAATGCTGTGTGTAGCTGTCAATTTAAGTCGGAGTATGAATTAGGAATTTTGCTAAAGCTTGACTGAGAATCTGTGGTTTCACTCTTCTCTGTGCTACAGATCTGAAACGAGATTTTAAGCTGCAGCTTTTGCACAAAGCCATTAAATGGGAGGTACTGGGGGTCTGTTTGCTTAAGGGAAGGGAAATGGTGTTTCGAAGATGCAAGGAGAGAAGGGAAGGAGCTGAGATTGGGGCAATTTAGTGTCTGTTCTGACAAATTAAGCCCCTTAATGAGTGGGGATTTGAATCCTCACCTGAAAAACTCCATCCACCTTCTCTTAGACTTGCTGTATCACATCCATGAGCTCTTGTTGCTTATAAAGCTTAAGAAGTTCTGTATGTGATAACAAGGATATTGCAGTGTGTGTTAAATGGTATCAGCTTCTTATAAAGACAGAGAGGTCTTTGAGTAAAAAAATGTTAAAAATCTGACAATTCTTTCTCTTGAAATCAGGGGGCAATTTGCCTGAGAAGACTTTAGGCTGTGGTCCTCTAAAATTAATTTCCCCCTGTACAAACTCCTACGTCCACGTCCAGAAATGGAATGCCAGCTGAACAGTGCTCACACACACACACACACACACAAGTATGCTGGAATGGCACCAGTGCCTACAGTCTAAACTATGTCAATCCCACAGACATTTTTGGTGGAAGTGTGTCACAATAACCCGTGGTGGTTTTGTGCAGACCTCTGCCCATGCTGGAAAGCCACACTCATGTTTACTGGAGGGAAAGCCTGTCCGGACTCCCACACACCATGCAGCGCCAGGCAGATGACTGGATTGATGGGAAAACATAAAACATACCCATGTAATTTCAATATTCTATTTCTACTGACCTCCTAAAAATGAAATTTTGACCTGAGCTAACAAGCATGAATTTTCATTATGTGCCTTTAAACCAATAGCAAAAGTGTGTTATTTTCATTGCCTTTCTAATTCCACTGATTCCTCTAAGAAAAAAACCCAAAGCAAATCTCACCCACCCATATCCCTGTCCCTTTTCCACTGCCAGGTGGAAAAGCCTTGTACAGTCTTCCTCATGTCCAGCATGGACTTTGCACAGCAGACAGCAGGCATAGGATGATGGTATGGGCCTTCTTCCTTGCCCATCCCGAGATGGGCTGAAGCCTGTTCCTAAGCAGCCTAGTTTGGTCTCACCACAGTCTGTTACTTCACTGCCACCCCTAGCTGAGATCAGAGAGCACCACACTGTTGCTTACCCAGGTTGTTTTCATGTTACCTACCCAGAAGTCAGTAGCATCCCCATGTCTGGGTACTCCAAGATATTTTGCAAAAAAAAGTGCAAATTTTTAAAGAAAGATATGTCTAGAGCTTTCTTATTCTGTTTTACAGTTCACGTCACTTTATCAATGTGTTGTTCCATCATGTTGTGTAGCATGATGTAAGAGGACAAGTGAAGTGAGGTGCTCACTGTGTAGATGGAGAATCTGAAGAGATGGGAGGGAGTTCTGTCTGACATATGGCTGGGCTTCAGTCATGGATTTTTTAAGTTTTTTTTTTAATGCTTCACTTTTTGCAAAGGTCAGTCTGTCTGCAGAAAGGTGACTTTTCTGTGAGAGACACAGTCTGGTAGGCATGTACAGCAAAAATTAAATGCACAGCACACCAAATCCTCCCTGTTAGGGCTCTTGAGTAGACACACTCAGCCTTGAAGATCTCCAAGTCACATTTCTGGTGACAGTGGGTTGCTTCAGAATTGTTTGGATCCTGCTTGGAATGTGCTGAAGCATCCCTTATCCAAGGGTCTCAGGTGTTATGCAGAATCCTCAGGTTTTAGGCAGAATGTTACAGAAACAGGCAGATGAAATGTTTGGCCTGACCATTTGACAAAGGTGGTGATGAAGTACCAATTCAGCTTCCTGGCTTTCAGACATTTTCTTGCTTTGCTGTCTTGAATGTGTTTGTCTGCCCTGGCCTCCTCCTCCTCCTTGCCTTTGATTGATTTTTCATGAGCCTCATTTTTTATGAGTGCAGAGGGTGACTCATGTCCACAACGTGAACACAGCTGTTTACTACTGAGGCCTGTGTGTACTTCCCAGAAGGGTATTTTCTCTGTTTCTATAAATCTGGCAGAGCTTGCTTTTATCCATGGCAGTGTTTGTTCAGAAGATGGAAGGTTCTTTAGAGAAAGCAATCGGGGGACATAATATTTTTTCCCCTTATTATCAGAGCTTTATGCAACATGACTTTGAGAGTCATGATCACAGTTTACTGCATTTAATCCACTTAGGTTGGAAGGAAGCAACCAGGGGAGGGGCAGGTGCTGCTCAGTGTCCCAGGGATACTAGAGAAACCAGAGATTGTCCCTGGAGCAGGATGTCTCCCAGTGCTTTATCTCCCTTCAAAATAATGCTGAGTTTAAGCATAGGGCAACAGGCAGTGCTGCAGGGACTGGAAGTGATGTGCTGGCTGTTCCTTGGATTTGGGGGAGGGGTATGACAGGGTATGGTGCCCGAGGTAGGTACTCATAGGACCTATTTGTTCATCTAGGGTTTAGCCACTGCTTTTCAGATGTGTGTGATCAAACGATGGCTCTGGAAAATACCAGCACATTTCATATAATCCTCAAGATCCTGTGCTTTGCACATGCATTGCTGTGACTTATGGAAAAGCTGTGAGTGTTGATGCCACAGCCCCTAAGCCGTGGACCACGGACCTTGATGGTCACTGGCCTCATTATTGTTGAGGGCATCCTGGTTTTGAATATTATCTACAAACAGGTGAGTATTCCCCTGTGTTCTGATTCTCACGGGCCCTTCAGCGGGCTGGCTCAGCAAGGCAGCGTCGCAGGGCTTCTGACCATTTCATGGGGGCTTCTGGTCAGAGCTACCCAGCAAAACTGCTCCATATCTACTGCCTGGTGCTGCCCATGAAGGGCTATCCTTACGGACACCTTCCCACGGGTCTGTTAGTCCAGGGACCAAATGCTGTCCCCTGCCAGGTGCCTGGGAACGGTGTGAGAGCAGCAGCAGGAGCTGACAGGCTGTGCTTTGCACTGGCCCAGACGGCCAGTCTCGGGAACTGTGCTTATAAAGCACTTCCTAATGAAGGGAAAAGAAGCTGGAGAGTTATTTTCTAAGAATAAAAATCCCTTTATGGTTTTTTGAAAACTACTTTACACTTTGCACAAATGATCGCCTAGCATCTGGCAGGCTGGGTTTTTGCCATGTGTGGCAGAGGATACAGTTTGTGTAGTTGCAAGCAATCTACTCAAAAAGCTTTTGTGCGGTCCTGGAGCCCAGGAACTTGTTAATTTTGAGCAGTCATTTTCTGCATTTAGCCCATTAGAGACTCTATTTTTGGTGACCTAGTTTGAGCTCTTTAAAAAATAATCAAGCAGCATTTTTCAGATCTGATTTGTAATGGGACTGTGGATTGGTTTTGCAACTTGAAATGAAAGTTAGGGGAGGGGGTAGAACTTTTATCTGCCTGGTCCTTCAGAGCCAACATTTGCAATTGATTTTAGAGGGCCTCTAGGAAGGTTAATCTGACAAAGACTGTGGGTTGGCTTCACCACTTCAAGGATTATTGTTTGACTTGCCGCTGGGAAAATAATAAAGTAGCCAGGTTTAAATAATACTTTCTGTGCAATAACCTCCAGGAGTGCTAGCAAGTATTACTGGGCATCGTCCAAACGCTGTCAGAGCCTGTGGATTTTCCTGCTCCCCAGTGTGTAGGATGGGGTTTGGATTGGAGAGGAGCAATTGGAGCACATGCCAAAATGTCTAGGCATGGGTTACACACTGACTGCCATGGCAGAGCTGGGGTTGGGGCTCACACACAGAGATCCTGTTTCCGTGCTTCAGCTCAGCTCTGGGGATTGGTACCATGCAGGAGAACTGCCGGCCTTTGCCTGCCTGTGGCTGCAGGGGGTCCCTGGGCACGACAGACCTTCAGTTGCTGTAAGAGGAGAGGAATGCTCACAGCTGAGAGCGGCTTGGGCCAGGCGATGGCTTTTTCAGGTGCGCACTTGGGGCAGTTCCAGCGAAACCAAAGCACGGAAAAGGACCTACTAATAAAATCCCAGTTTCTGACTTTATATATGGATTGGTTTTGCATTTTCTGGCAATTCAAGATCATGTTCCAAATACCAGGTTGCCTGGAGTGGCACGGCAGTGGAAACATACTCCTTCCACTTGTTTTTCCTTCATTTTCTCTGGATACCCCTTTTCTCACTGTGCCAGGAAGCTGCTTGGGGAGCAGACCCCAACTTCAGGCTCCCTCCTGAGACCAGGGAGAGCAGCCTGGTGAAGCTGGCATTGCAAGGATGGGCACAGAGTGATCCTCTCGATCCCCATGAAGAGTCCTTGTGATATTTCTAAGGATCTGCAAATTAGAGATTAAATCTGCCAACTCCAAAGGAAGGGAGAAGACAGCTCCTCCTCTCTAGGAGACACAGCAGTCCCTGGCATGGAAAACTCACAGGTTGTTGAGGTGACTACAGGACAAATGTGCAGCCAGTCATGTCTGGTGGATGTACGCACCTCCTGGCTACTGTCTTTGGAAGATCCTTCACTGGGGCACATGGAATGGGAGGGATAGAGCAGAAATATGCAGAATTACACCAAAGGTTTGGAGCAGCTGTGAAACTCTTGCTTCGGCCAGCTGAGCCTTCTTGTTATTGAGCTTAGAACTGATTCTTTGTCCATATTGATCCCTGCTCAAAGCCAGGTTGTGTGAGGCTGAGTACAGCTCTGGTTTAAATTGGAGCTGCTTCCCATTGGATGCCCTGTGCTTCTGTTTTCTGAGCATAAATATTCTTCCAGGGGCCACGAATGGTCAAAGATGATAATTCAGTTGACATCAGATAGTTTGTAATTAAAAATGCTTGGCCTATTAGAAATATGAGAATCCTATATTTAATTTTGTATTTGTTTTTTTTTAAAGAAGAAAATCAGTAATTTACCAGTTTCCATTGCCATCTTCCTGTTTCTGTAGCTCAAAAGTATCTTGATCTAACAAACAAGATATGGCAAATGTTCTAAATTGTGTTAAATTTTTTTTTTAACTGAAAAAATATGTAAATGCCTGAGAAATTATACTTTGAAAAGTGGCTACTGCAAATTAGCAGCATTTCACATGGATCTTACTTTGCATTTTTAATGCCCATAATGCGTGTCCCAAATTACATGATTTGCATTATAAACCAGAACAGCTCCTGTGTCGCTGC
>VYZQ01024635.1:0-14903 GCA_013400655.1 Mystacornis crossleyi
GGAGCAGGAGCGAGGGCTGGATGAGATCTGATCAAGCAGCTGCTCATCAGCCCTGGGCATGATTTGCCCATCACTCAGAAGGCAGAGGCTGCTGTGTCAGGAGTCCCCGCGGGGCTCTCCCAGCAAGGCCTCCAAAGACACTGAGGGGATTTTCAAACCAGCTGGTGTTGTCTGGCATGCAAGTAAACTGCGCAGCTGTATTACATACCTGCATGGCTGGTGAGAGTAGAACATATTTTAGGAGTTTATACTGGAATTTCCTGGGCTGGGACATCATACGCCTTTCACCTTTTCTTGATCTGAAAGCAAGGTGGAGCAGAGAGCCAGAGCAAAACTTGAAGTCTGTGCAGAGGACATCAGGAGTGCCCAAGCTGTGTATGAGCTGTCTGCACTGAGCTGAGCACACCCGAAAGCACAACTCCCCCCTCCCCAATGATCATTGTTGGCATCCAAGTGCAGGATTGATCCCCAAAGAATCCTTCTCCACAGTTGTTGGGTATCTCCATATTCTGATCTACAGGAGCACATGGCTGAAGCAGGTGTGAAGAATGCCAAACAATATATCCTACTGTCTCCCCTGCCCGGTTAAGGGCACGAAGTCACTAAGGTGGAGCTTGGCTAGTGTCGGAAGCTTCACAGGTCCCTAAGTATACTTGAGAAACACTATAAACAGAAACAGAATTTTAAAAGCTGATCAATAAGGGCAGCTCTTAGCACACCTGGCCAGCATCTTGTGGGAAGACCAGCCAAATACCAAAGGCAACTCTGCATAAACAAATGTAGGACATGGTCAAATTTTGGCACAGTGGATCAGAGAAGGAAGGAGCTCCCACGCAAGACAGGGGTGCTCTTTACACCTCAGGGCAAGACAATCCCTCTGGGCCTTCTCACAGAGTGCATTTGGGACAGGTGTAACCATGGGCCTTCCATAAGCATCTGCTCAAGGGCTTTTCACCTTTATCTCCGCACTCCTGTAAGCACTGTCCGTACACAAATCCCTACTTAATCTCCCTCCCTCCCTCGGTCAGCCGGCTGCATCCCGTACGTACTTACAGGGGTGTCAGAGAGACCGCTGCTCTTCAAACACCGCAGGTGACACACTGTACAAATTCAAAGCTCCCACAAACATTAAACAAAGGCTTGCTCCAAGGATATGGCAGCCTTCCCACATCCCTGGCTGAGCAAACGGAAACACTTCCCAAAAGCCATGCTGTAAAGGCTGTCCTTGGTGTTTTCTGTGGGCTCAGGGCTACATGCCAAGATGTGCTGAGCAGCTTAAATAACAAGCACTCCTTCGCTTGCCCTTTCACCTCCTCCCCTGGCTCACGGGACTACCCAGTCCACCTACATAGGACCAGAAATGCAAAGGGATAGTTAAACTCAGGGATAATTAAACTCCTTGAGAGCCAAGGAAAGGCACCCTAATCCTAGCAGGCTGAAAAGTACTTTTCAACATCTTGTGACACGGGAGCTTTCAGAGCAGTGATGGAGCTCATCCAGATTCCCATTCTGGGCTGGAGCTGGAGTGCATCACCCCAGGGCAATGGCTTCATTAACATCAGTGCCAGTGCCCAGCTCTCCAGCACAGGATCCCTGCAAGTACAGACAGTCCTCTGGAGACAGCTCCTGCCATCCCCAAAGCCAACCACGAAGATAAAGCCTGCCTGAAGTCCTCGAGGAGAGGAACTTATCACAAGAGACCAGGTGGAAACAGCAGCAGCTTTGTTTGTTTTGCTTTCTAAGGCTAAGCACTTTTTTCTCTCTCTATCCTACTGCTGGAGCACAGTTTGTACATCCCATCATTCAGACATCTGACAAATTATTTCACAGAGTGTTCTTTATCCATAGCTGTGACAAGCAAATTACACTGAATTAGGCTCATCTACCTTGGTCTCCAGGGATGCTGGATATTAAACTGTCTCAGAACTGGCAGCCTGAGGCACTGTCACCACTCAGTCTGAAGGAAGATGCTGGGATGGCTGCCCTACCCAACAAAAAAAGGCTGCTCTGTTCAGGGGAGAAACTAAAATAGGGTGTAGGGAGCACCACATTACTCATTCCTTCTGCAGAAATGAGGCTCATCTTAACCATGGCAACAATATTTACTCCAAATGGCAGATCTGCAACTTCACCACTGACTCCAAGAAATACTCCGTGTCTTTCCTTCTGGATACACAGTAAGTCCTATGAGACCCTGCAGGCTCCATTACCCCACTTGGTGGCAGCCACACTGCCTAACCATGCCCATAAAATCATCAACAGCCACCACTCAGGAAAGGCAGAGATCACAGCCTGCATTTCAGTGAAGCCAGAAGAGTTTGCCCAGCAGCAGTTTCAGAACGAAGGAATCACAGAATATCCTGAGTTGGAAGGGACTCACAAGGATTAACAAAGTGCAACTCCTGGCCCTGTACAGGACAAGCCCCAAAATCACACCAAAATCACACATGACTGAGAGCATTATCTAAGTGCTTGAATTCTGGCAGGCTTGGTGCCATGGCCATTTCCCTGGGGAGCCTGTTCCACTGTCCAGCCACCCTCTGGGTGAAGAACCTTTTCCTAATACCCAGCCTAAACCTTCCCTGAAAAAAAAGGTAGAAGAAAACCTGGAACACTGGCCTATCCCTCAGTTGGGCTTTGCTTGGGCCCTGCCATGGGCAACTCAGTGAGTGCACTGAGTATCTTCCTATTTATGTATACACACCCAGGAAAGAACAGGACAGAACCAGCCTTCTGGTTCTTCCCTCTAGGAAGATGGGACTGCTCCTCATACCACTAATGCTGAAATCCTCTTCAAAAGGGATCAGTGCAAAAGTTATTTATTTCTTCTTAAAGCAGCTGGATCCTTCTTTGGTGTGATAAATGCAGAGCTGCCACAGGCCAGGCTTGCCGGGACTGCCAAGGTTAAGGTGCAATAGCACATTTATCCTCATGATCAAGTTAAGCTTGTAGCCCATTTTCAACATAAGCCTACTCCAGCAAAACAATTTGTCCTTTAATCACAGCAACAAAGGCTCCCAGACTCCAGCTATTTTAAATGAACTCAGATGGGTCCAGATAAATGTTGGTGAATAAGGAAAAGCTTTGAAGCTCTTGAATCCAGTAACAAAAGCTGAGCCACGTGAGAAAAGACGCATGGCTCGCACACTGGCTGCTGCTGCCATCTCCTCATGGGAATTTGTAACTCTTCTATTAAACCCTTCTCAGAAGGTGCTTTCTTCTTCCTCCCCTCTCTGTAACCCTCATGTAGAAGACCCATCAAGAGCATAACAACAGGATTAATGTATTTTTATACAGCTCAGGAAAGTAATTTAGAGCCTTGCCTTGCCTTCCGTATTCCTAAAGCCAGTATGAAAAAGCTTATTTGATGCAGAAGATCCGTTACAATTATCATGAAAATGATGTGGTTGACCTTACCAGAGGTTATACCAAGCACTGAAAAACCTTTTCTTTCCCAAGTCCCAGAGAAAGAAACCTCAAGTACCTCCTAACAAATGACAGGCTGACAGAGACATCAGTATAAGTCAAATATTAAGATGTGAGTTCCCTGTAGGATCTGTTTGTTGATATAATCTGCAATACATCTACTAAAAATGAGAATACGAGTGAATGAAATTGAGAGTAGCAAGCTATTCAAAACTAAATGCAGAATATTATTTAGTTTTATTGTAATTAGCTGATAAGCTGCATCTTAATCTCAAATACATTCTTAATAAGAAAATTAAATTCAAGCATAAACTAATGGCAAGAGCACCTTTTGTCAAATGGATGCATTTCCTTTTGTAAAAATGAAATTAAAGCAAGCCTGCTACTTTTCAACTGGAGACATCAAAATATAGTGGTATCAAATAAAGTCTGCTTTCATATGAATAATATTACCTACTATGCATTAAAATGAATATACATCAATAGGAAACAAATCTGGGCCAATAGCAATTTAGTAAATAAAAGAAGTTACTCTTGGCACCATGTGAGTACCTGGGAACAGTGTGGAGATACTGAACGGGCAAGCTGAAAGCCTATATATATAAACGAAGGATAAAAACTAAAAACGCTTTCACTTGAAAAGCAAACCATGACGTTTAAGGCACTCCCACCTGTATATTCATTTGTTCCAGAAACCAAGGAAAGACAGATTTTGACACCTCTTAAGTCAAAATTAAGAGGGCATCACACAGTATCATAAAAGCAGCATAAATTCTGCACTCAGACTTTCTTCTTTAGTTTAAAGTCTCCTGAATACCTGAACCTGTACTCCATCCACTCAGGTAGTTTCATCTTCACCTCCAACATGGTTTGCTTTTCAGGCTGGCTAACAGTCTGGTTTTTGTTTCGCCCCCTGTGGGCATCTCAGTGCATCTGGATGAGTCACACCAGTTGATATTCACACTACATGAAGCACCTGCAGAAGAAAATCCTGCATGTATTGCCTACATTCACGTCAAAATCATAGTGTGGTATTACCTACCAAAATAAGAATGAGCTACAGAAACCTCGGAAGAAATATTCAGACAGGAGTGCCTCTGGATTGTGTAGATGAAAAGGAGCTGTCTGATCTAGGGAATGTCACCAGCAATAAACCCACTTTTAGAGTATCTCCAGGTGATCAGCTACACGTACAGAACAAGAGTAACAACATTTTTTCTGTGGTTTAAAAGAAAAATTATCCTTCTCACCAGTTAATGGAAGCCTGCCCTGCAAGAAATATTCCCGTTGGATAACATTTCTCAGGACACAACCTGATATATACGTATGGATGAGGGAGCAGAGTGTTTTCACTGATAAAAAGGAATACAGGCAAAGGTCATATGCAGATTTATGAAAAATAAATTTATTACATAACACCTTGTTTTAACAATGTTTGATTTTTTTACTCAGAATACTTGTGTCATTCATGTAAAATAGTTTGATACAGTACATTGTATGTAAGTTTTTCCTCATAAATTCTAAGGCTCTCCTAACACCTTGTTCCTCTGCAGTAGGAATGGCACCCCTAAACAACGTGCGAACATTTTAAAAAAAAGTTAACTGAACAAAATTTAAAATCCACTACACCAAGCTGGTTCTCAAAAATCATGACAAAATATCTGAATGGATGCCGCACCTTTTTAGGAAATATCGTTCATGCTTTTTTAATCCCAAAGCATGCTCACAAATCATTAACACCAACAGGAAAAAAATAAAACACTGTCTATGACAATCATGTTAGTCTGTTTGCTGAACCAAACATGTTTATATCAATGACAACATACTTATTTTACTATCAAATAGCAGCTTTAATACCAGTCAAGTCATAGATTCCAAAACAAAAACAAAAACTTATGTTGGAAATAAATCTTTGGGACGTTTGTAATTGCTGGGAAAAAATGCAAACTCTTTCATGATCTTAAAAAAATCTCATCGTAGCGATCGTGTCAGTCATAAAACACTGATCTAGGTGGAAAATGAACCAACCCACAAAAGTCACTAAAAATAAACGTCTATCAAAACTGTCTGAGAGTTACAGTTAGTTTGCTTTTTTGCCATGGTAACATATACTGTATGCTTCAAGTACCAGTTCAAAGATGTCGTGTACTATCGGTCAGATAAAGTTGTTACATCAAGAGAATTCACCACATACGACAACAAAAATGCTTGCCCCTAGCACATTTCACAGCTTCAACTGCTACAGACTGTCACTGAAAAAAGAACCATGTCCAGTAAACTACAGAAGTAGCATATCCACAACACAAACTGTGCTAGCACTTTCTTTTCGAGTCTAACCCCCAAGCCAGGTACACCGTGGGAGCCCCCACTCGGCCCCGTGGCAGGGGGTGGGTCGTGGCGGTCGGACAGGTGGGAGGTGTGGTTGTACAGTACATTCTCTGGCCCAAGGCGGGCTCCTGGCACGCAGCCGCGCGGCCGGTCCTGCAGCATTAGCGACAGCGCATCGAGGGCGCCGGGTGCAGCTCAGTACCGGTGAGTCTGGTGCGAGTACTGCGGCGGCTGCTGGGAGGTAGCTGAGTATCCCATGCTGCTCTGTGGCTGCGATGTGCTTGGTCCGGGGTTGGGGTAGGCAGCATGGGGGTTGGAACGCTGCAGGGGGGAAAGCACAGACGCACAACCCTTCGTAACACGGACATCGCAAAACAATTTCACCCACTGACTCGATTCTTCACGAGGCACCCAGCACACACAGTCTCAAAGCAGCTGCGCTTCCAGGTTTCATTTCACTTACTCTGATTACTGCAGGTAACAGGCACCAGGAACACCAGATTAGAAAGTGACAGTTGCCAGCCAGAATTCTGTTATCCATCCTAATGGCCTCCTGTGAATCTTCACTCACCACAGTCAAACCTCCAGCCAACCCTCCAGATGGCTACTGTGCAGCTGCACATGACACTGGGCTACCACCACTCACAGCAGTGGTCTTCCCCACTTGCTCCCTTCTCCTACCAGGAAGGTAGGCTGGGGTGGAGGTCCAGATGAGGCATCTTACTGCCTTATTTTGGAGATTTTCACACATGTACTTGCCACCCTTTTGTGTGACCTAGGAGTACAGCCTGAGAGCACTGTGACTGGGCTAAGGTGTCATCTATCAGCAGCCTTAAAATACTTGAAGGAGAGTTTAAAGACAACAGCAACATGTTCCTCAGTGGAACCAGGTATTTCAGGGAAAAATGTCCTTAGACTGTGGCTTGGGAGGTGCAGGTGCGACACTGGAGGAGGGACTACTAAGGGACCAGTACAGCACTGGAAGAATCTGCCCACAGAGTCTGTGAGGTGTCTATCTATGAAGGTTTTTAGGACTCGGCTGAACAAAGCCATGCTAACCTGAGTCAGAACTAGCAACAGCCCTGCTCCTAGTGGGAGACTGAGCTAGATGGTTTCTGGAGGCCCCTTTAAACCAGCACTCCCACAATTATTTATTGAGTGGAGCATTCATCATTGCAAGAAGCTCTCAGCAAACCAGCAACTGCCTGCTTCAATTTTAACCTAGAAGTTATTATTTACTGATCATGTGTTTTAAAGGAAAGAAGGACTGCCTACGAGATTTGCAACCCAAGTATCTGACCACTTAGTAGCATTCAACATTTCATTAAATTAACACAACTTCAGTACATTATTGTGCAGGTTTACATTCATGTTAAGGCTTACATGCCCTCACAAACTCTGCAGTACTTAGAAACTGTGTAGCTTCTGAATTCCTGACATCACAGGACATAGTATGTTTTTCAGGAAAAGCTGCTTCTAGAAGAAGTCTGGGAACCTCTTTAAAGTGACTATTCCAGGACTAGGGTATTGCTACTGAGACCTGAATAGGAAAAACTGTGGTGAACCAACACCCTGAGAAAGTAAAATATGAAGTCACAACATAAAACAAAAAACCCATTTTTTTTTCTTGCTGTACAGCATTTGGAACAGAAGCTATACCCAGGATGCTGAGATGATGGCAGAAATAAAAAAGGCATACTCTGCTGTTAACACACGCTCACAAGACTGAGTTAACACCTCTAGAGAAAAGGGGGAGAAATGGCTGGACCAACCCTTAATGTCAGTGGGAACAAGCCAGCACTGCTGAATGGCACCATTAGCACAGTGACTGAACTTCGTGACATTTGCCTTCAGCCCTCAGAGAAGAACTAAGTCACTCATCAACAGAAGGGTCACACCTCTGGGTCACCCTTCGCCATGTTACAAATACAGGATGTACTTCAGAGGGCAAAAATCTTGAATGTTGGTTTTGCCCATGTGTAGCCCCCGTACATAGGAAACCATCACAAGTTTAATCATTTAAAACTGACCATTCATTTCAGTTGTAAAACACTCCCTGCATCCTGACTTCTAAAACAGATCTTATTTTAAGACAGAGGGAATGAAAAATCAGTTTCTTTCATGACACCCAGAGCAACAAATGGCTTTTGTTTAAGAACAAAAGTAAATATCCAATCCTTTCTAAATACCATTAAGCACCCAGAGGGTTATCACAAGCAAAAGCTCAGAGTAGTGGAATTGCTCCAGCCTGTTTAATCACACTGCCTTTGGGAGTGTCACATTGCAGATTTAAACAAGGAGGCAAGGAAGTCTGTGTGCCGTGTGTCTACTATTTTTATGCATGGCAGGAAAGGATACAAGGTCAATGTGCCCTGCAGAGAGTAATTTGACTTCTGAGTGAATGTAGAAACTGCCTTAGTGTGCCTTGCCCAGGAGATGGCAATCCTTCTTCACAAGCTTTATATGGGGAATTTGAGCAAATCAAATGAAGAACAAAGGAACAGGTGTTTGATTAAAACAGAGGGCTGTATTGTAATGTTTGTTTGCTGTCTCCTCAAGTTCTGGATCAGAAGCAAAAAATGCGAGCAATTTTTTTCAGGGAGACCTGAAACCATCAGTAGGAAGCTCTTAACTGCTTTTGTTCTAGTACTAGCAAGTTCAGGTCTCCTCTCTTCGATTATCTTGTTTTCCAGACGCCTTAATCAGAACAAATCTACCGATTGCCTTTTTGCAAGGCTAGGGGGAAGAAGATACATTTTTTTTTGAAAACCAGGTATTTCCCCTCGTAGAGAGAGACAGCAAAAAGATTGGTCAGAAGTAGTCAAGTTACCAGTAAGAGCTCCTGAGACAGAAAAGCAGCAGTTAACATTAACTTAAGGGAAAAGTATTCTGAAATTATGTTTGTCATCAAGGGCTGCCCCCAGCTGCAATCCCGGGATGGATATCTGAGAGTACAAAAATTTTGATGAGCATGAGATGAAAACAAACCAATGCCAACTCCAGCCGAGCAATTTGAGTCCTCTGACTTGTCAGCCAGCAAACCTCAGCTCTGGCTCACAGAACTAGGAGCTGAAGTTTGTTCAAAATGCCATGATGCAGTGGCAAAATGAGGTGAAGGGCATGCAAATAGGGCACATAAATGGGGCTCCCTGACACAGTACACACAACCTCTGCATCAACCTCCTTAGATGTGTGACTCCACCCGAGGGCAAGATTAAGAAAGTTACAGCTGCCTTTGCCTTCTGCTCGGTGTGTGCGTTTTTAAGAAGTGGTAGAAAGAGCCAATTAAAAGGCCAAAACATCGATCGACTGCAGCTTGCCAAATTGAAAGGGATGGAACTTCTCTAAGAGTGCTTGAGATGGATAATCCTACTCAGAGAAAGATGACATTTATACTTAAGAGGCACCCCACCCTGCAGGACTGTAGTTAAGGCTCATCACTGTCTCAAACAGCTCTAAAAACGTATATTGTTCAAGGAGAATGACTTGCAAACTGATGTGTTATTGATGTCCTGGGATAAACTGAACAAAAGCACTTGGGTACTATATGAAGGGTCTCACAATAAAGCTTCAGAAAATGAAATTTTCGTAGTACTTTCAAGTTTTGGCCTATGCTGAGAGTACACAGATTTAGATAAGGATGAATGTAATACCCCCAGGCAGCTTCTGAGGCTATCTGGCACTCTCAGAAACAAACTCTGAAATGCAAGATTTCAAAGCCCACTGCTGGTTCATGGAGAAGCTGCCTTGTTGAAAGGCAAGTTGACAGCAGCAGCTTTACTGACTCCGTTTCTAACCTTCCCTACATTTTGCTAGAGTATAAGCCCAGCTAAGTGAGCTTCCATTATCAAGGTCTCACATTCAGATATTAATCTTTAAATTAAATGAAAACATTGCCAGTAGTTTCCAACTTCCCCATCTTTTGATTGCATTCAAGACTGACTGCCAACTGGCTGCCTGTACTGTGCAATCCATGTGAACCAGTATGCAACAGCTCCTGCAGGCTAACATTTCCAGCAGCATGCCTCCTCTTGAAATCTTCTATTCCCTAGGCTTCCAAAAATCTCCCATTCTCTAACTGCTCCTGTGAATCATTTGAAGTCTTCCCTGCTCCTCTTTTGTAATTTCTTAGCTTGTATTAACTAAAGGTTCTGTCCTAAACTCTCTTCTACATTCTCCAGTAGTAGCCTCATCCAAACCCAAAAAACTCAGGTACCATTCCCTGGGATGACTAAGATATTCTTATACTCCAGGCTCTGATTTTTTAATGTCTGACCACAAGCGCAAATGTAGGAAGGCCAGAAC
The DNA here is from genome assembly GCA_013400655.1 of Mystacornis crossleyi. Classification (NCBI taxonomy): domain Eukaryota; kingdom Metazoa; phylum Chordata; class Aves; order Passeriformes; family Timaliidae; genus Mystacornis; species Mystacornis crossleyi. The sequence continues at coordinate 10,060 of VYZQ01024635.1, forward strand.
ACATTTTTCATGTTTTCCTCAAGTTTTTTTTCCCAATGCGCCTCCTCATCTTCCTCACTCACTGACTGCTGCCACCTCATCTGTCTTCAGATCTGCAATATTTGGCTTACTCAACCTGCAATTTCCCTTGGTCTTCAAAAGAAAGATTATGACAGCATCGTGCCAAGTCTTTATTTGTCATTCAAAATACTGTTTCCACATCCATTTACCCAACTAAGTTTTCAGATTCTTATTTCACAGCTTTTTTACTGCAGTACCCTCTGCCTTCTACCATTACAGGCTTGTTCAAGCAAGAAATGTCATTTTTAGGTGATACAGAGCACGGCATAACAGGCTCCTGGTCCATAACCATTAGCATTCCCTAATATGAAGGTAATAATTAGTAACTCTGATAATGTCTCATCCTAATTTCCTTACTGCAAACCTGAAGAGCATCAGGATATCAACAAACTACCAACTAAATGAATCTGAAAAAATATTCAAAAGATGCCAAAAAGTAACAGTTACTATAGTGACATTTACAAAATTACTTTTTTAGTTTGAAGAAACACTGCTCTAAACATAAAAAAGCAAATACACAATATGTGAATAAAACAAAATACCTGATAGTCTGAGGTCATAATAAGTCCACCTGAGGTAGTGGTAGGAGGAACAACTCTCACTTTTTTCAGTGGGGGTCCCTGTGTGTGACTGTTGTCTTGGTTCCCTGGATGACCAGTTCCATTAGTATGGTTATTGCCCTGCTGCTGCTGCTGGTTCTTCTCAATTGTTTAAACACAAAGAAAAATTTCAACTCAAAAGCAGTACATGAAATAACATGAAATCAGGAAATAGTGTAAAAGCCAGTGAAACACGATGATACTGTTCTTCTAGTACTTACTTTGTCTCCTTTATCATCTGGTTCTTCTTCTGTTAAAAATTCTCGTTTTGGGTAAGGGATTTGACAACCTGCAAAAACACTGTCCCCCAAAAAAGTCTATTTATCACTGTATTAGAACAAAAGGGTTAGACCTGTAAGATTCACACTTCACCCGTGCTCGTTTCAAGTTGCCTGAGCCATCACTTAATACCTGTAACTAAGGGAGAAGTTTTCCCTGTCTGGCTATCACCATATTCTAAGCTTAGTATAGACATACTCACATTTGATTTTAATGTTCAGTTGACTCTTATACACTAACTTAAACTCCCAATTTTGTTGGTTAGAAAGGTACATCACCTCTTAGGTATCTGCAAGGGCACAAAGAGCAATCTCACTACAGCTAGTGTGCAATTCACAATCTCAGGACTAACTAAAAGTATTCCTGGAAACTTCACTGACTATTAATATAACCACCTGGAAAAAAAGTTTAAAAGTAACTAGAAATTTCACCTGTCGTTTCATATCTCACAGTCTACATGGATTTGCTACTGCTAGTGCAAGCTAATATTTACCCACCCTTCATCAGTAGAATGTATTTATAATAAAGTCTCTGTACACCTGTTAGCAATACTCTTTGTGAATTCACATTAAAATGTCAGCCTAAATTTGAGAAAAAAGCCAAACACTATCCTAAAAGCAGTTTCTGCAACACCCAATCATTCACACGACTTTAAATCACAGAGACAGGTCAGGAGATGCTATAAATAATCCAGTAGGTTTTAGTCAAATCACTTAATTTTTAATTAATTCCCTATAAGTATACATATTTTATAAATTCTTCCCTACATAAGGGTAGAGAATCACACATAGTACGTACTAATAGCTTCCCCTAAAAGGGTGTACAGTCATGCTTCCTGGCTAGTCTTTTGGAAGAGGGGCTTAATTTTTAATGAAATCATTCATTGTCCATACATTTTCTCCCCTTTTGTAAATCTCCCTGTGCAAACAAAAAAGAGGAGTGTCTACAGAAAATGGATTTAAGTTGTTAAGGATGACAGCACAGAGACACAGAGTTGACTTTCCCCACCCACTGAATTTACAACAAAGGCTAAGACAAAAATGTAAACTAATTAGAGACTGTCATCTGGCATTCTGGGGCAGAGAAGTGGACCTGCGGGCACTTAGCAGTTGTCTACCAAGATCTGTAGCGTGCATAATCAACCTGTCAGTGAGTAACAAGATTAGTGCTGTAACTAATAGGATCAAAGTTCCATAAAGCAAGAGATTAATAAAAATGCTACTTAATTTTAAAAACCACGAATGGCATTTTAGTGGGTATAGCTTTCTTCGGTTGTTAGACAGTATTTAGCTCAATATTCACAAACATACTTTGGGCAGAGAGAAAGCACAGTTCTGAAGCATCTCTGAATGCACTGATAGGTTAATAAACTGACCACTTACTCAGATGTGGGAAGAGGATCTTCCAAGAAGTAAGGATCCTGCATAGCCTGTTCTGAGGTAATTCTCTTTATTGGATCCATAGTGAGCAATTTCTGAAGCTAAAACAAACAAACAAAAAGAAAAAACCACCCCCTTTACATTACCACAACCATTCATAGAAACTTCACTGAATTCCTGGAAGACTAGATGATACAAATGTGTCTGAACTCAAAAGCCTACCCATAAATGGCAAAACCACATTCTTCTCTCCAGTTAAAACAGAAACTTCATTTCCTATCAAAGAACACCTATTTTCACTTGCAAAGCCCAGGACACTCAGTTCCAGTCACAAATGTTCTATCAAAAACATTCAGAAAGTTTCCACAATGTACTAGCAACTTTAATCATACAATAATTTGGGTTGGAAGGGCCCTTTCAAGGTCAGTTAGTCCAACCCCCTGTCATGGGGAGGGACACCTTTAACTAGACCAGGTTGCTCAGAGCCCTGTCCAGCCTGACCTTGAGCACTTCCAGTCAGGGGGCACCAAGAACTTTGTGCAGCCTGTTCCAGTGCCTCACCACCCTCTGAATAAATAACTTCTTCCCAATATCCAATCCAAATCTACCTTCTTTTATTATAAAGCCATCATCTCTTGTTCTATCAAAAAAATGTTCCTCTCCAGCTTTCTCGGACACCCCCTTCCAAGTACTGAAAGGTGCTCTAAGGTCTCCTGGGAATCTTCTCCAGGCTGAACAAACTCTGCTCTCTCAGCCTGTCTTCAGAGGAGAGGTGCTCCAGACCTCTAAGCACCTTTATGGCCCTCCTCTGGACACAGCACCCCAGGTGGAGTCTTGTGAACTCGGAATAGCAGACCATAATGATTTTATTTAGCTCTAGTGCTGAGTTGCAGTGATGCATTCTTAAACTGGTTTTTATTCAAAAAGTCGGGTGTACATGCATATACTTCTCTCCAGCAGCTGTGTGGAGAAGAGCTGTGCTGGACAAGCAACATGAGATAACCTTCAAATGCTACACAGAAATAAGAGTGAGCTTTCATGTTTCACCAATACAACACAGTGTCCAAGGCTAAAGTATACCATGACATATTGTCACAGACAATGGTCTTTAAAAGAAATGCTTCACTTGCAGCCAGTAGTGGAGTTTTTTTAAAATTGTGGCTCTAACAAGAAACTACATATGTAAATAATGTTAATTTACATTTCCTATTAATACTTCTTATAGGATTCGTATATTCACCTTTTTAAAAAGGTCCAGTGTCACGATCTAAGCCTGAACTGGTCATCTCCTTTCACTAGCTATTAAGTGAGCATTCATAACCACAATGCAAATCTCCACACTTCAAACGCTGAGGTTAAGAAAGTACATTTCCCTCCTCAGCCTTCAGTTTTGACGGCATGGTTAAGAACATGATAACTATGAATTCCCACCATGAATCCAGTTTTGTTTTCCATATCATCCACAAGAACTCACAGGAAGTTATTTCAGATGAGTCTACATGAAGTTTTTATAGGATAGTGTGTTCAACAAGCCAACTCTTACTCTCTCAAAAAGCAATCCCAAGAGCCAGAAAAGGAAAAAGCAAAGCATGAGAAAGAATTGCCAATGCACTGAAAAACACAAATAAAAAGCGCTGCAAAATTCTAGCATGATTTCTGGTGATTGGATTACAGAGCTGTCCATCACGTGCTGACAAGACTTGGTCATGATCAGCCATACAAAACAAAAACCACAAAAAAATTTTAATGATTATGCAACCATTGTCCACCCAGGAGATCAAAACTTTGGTTCTGCACCCTTGTTCAGATGCCACACGGAAGTGAACCTTCCACTTATTATTACAGATATTGTCTATTTTAAAAATTGCTTGATGTAAAGATCACCTGGCTAAATAACACAATAAAAATGCAGTAAATGTTATACCTCAGCAATGAATGGGACAACCACTGCAGTTCATATGGACCAAAGTAACCACATGGAAGATCAAGAATCACTAAATTAACCAGAGACAGCAGCTGTTTACCATTCTCTAGAGCATAAGTAAGTAGGGGAAAAAAACCCCCAAGAATGTGGAAGTGGAAAAATAGTAAGCTGCAAAAGCAGGAAGGAGCCAAAGTTTTCTTAAGATAACACATTGAGTTCTGCATGTGAAAAGGGACCATGCACATGAACGTCTGTAAAGAGGAGAAAAAACTCTCGTTCATTTAAGTTGGGAAATCAAAACATTCTATTCTTGGCACTGACAACAACCTTTGGATTTACATATTTTAAGACAGTAGATTATAAACAGCTTTTTAACCTGTTCTGGTGCAGAGAGTAAAAGGAAAAGATACTTATATCTTAGTAGTTGTGAAAGGGAGATCTTGGAACACCTCTGGAAGAACCGCGACCAAGAAATTCACTGATCTTGTTCAGACTTTGCTGGAGAGGCCCAAGACATTAATCTGCAGTTGAGCTTAGCCTCAAACAACAAGAGCAGAATCCTAAGGCACGTTCAAATTTTGGCAGCTCCTGAACAGTATTTTA
>VYZQ01024638.1:40224-50552 GCA_013400655.1 Mystacornis crossleyi
CTATCTTAATGCCTGAGAACCACAAAGGAAAATTTTAAGGTGCCTTCCTCATTATTTTTATAAGCTTTAAAAATAAATTAATTTTCAGTTTCATTAGCACTTAGAGAAACTGAAAAAGATAACTGCTCCAAGCAGCCTACAAGCAAGCAGAAAAATATTTATTTCTCTCAACATCTTAAAGCCAGCACATACAAAACTGATGAAGAATGGAGATTAGACGGAAATAGGGCTGTGAGGTGATTCACAACTTGTTGCAGAACAGAGTAGAAGAGTTGGGATGAGCAGATTTCCTCTCTGCCAGTTCACTGTTCCATCCACTAGAATAAGCATCCCATCAAAAAGATAGCTAAAATCCTGTGATGATTTTTAAATAAAAACCCACTGCCACCTTCTGTCCATGGACTTGTTCCAAGAGCTGGAAATGAACACAGGCAATTATTGTGCAGAGAGTTATTTTCATAGTTAATAGACATGAAGGGTGAGAGATTCCAGTGGGTCTGAAAGCATGGCTGTATTTACCTGGAAACAGCCTGGGAACCTGATTCTGTGGTTGTCATCATGGACAGCAAGGGGACAGTCATGACATGCAGTTAGCAGTCATCATCTGGGAAAACAAATATTATTTGTGTAGGCTGACGCCCCAGTACCATTAACAGAGTAATGCACCACTTAAACATGCACATCCTCTTCTGAAGACCTCTTTGTCTTTTACAATATTAGTAATGAGAAGGAAACAGAACTCCAAAACTCCAGGAAATTTAAATACGAATTGAACTATCAGACAATTTTTACTTTATTTATAATACTTTTTTGTTGATGTGACTATAGCATTTCTCAATAAATAGCCTATACTATGGGAGCCATAGAGCCAATAAAATTATAAAAATGGTTGAGAGAAAAAAAAGCAATTATGCAGGGGTGAAAATGCTGTTTTTGAGGCATATCCAGAAAATCCATAATCATCAATAAGTTTGGCCGATGTGCATTCAATAAACCCTTTGTATGAACTCACAATGATTTCATGCAAATAATGATTTCTTACATAAAAATCTTTCTTCTTCATCATCTTTCTTGTCTTGCTTTGACAATAAGTTTTTTAATCACATCCACTTTAGTGAGTTTAATTAATCAACCTGTGTCTCTGAAGAGTCAATTTTATAAAAGCTTTGCAGTACTGTGGAGGCACTGCCTATTTTCTCTCGGTACTCATTCAAAAAAGAAGACCTCTAACCCTATCTAGGGATATTCACACTTACTGCCTCCCCATTGGGAATTCAGCTCAGAGCTTGGCATCACTGCTCATGTGGTCTGCCAAGGAACCGCATCTCCTGCTTCTGTGTTCAACACAATTTGCTCCTTGCTGGGTGTTTGGGATCTGAAAGTCCTGCTCTTGGTATGCCAAGTGTTTTGTTACTAGTCATGTTCAACGCAATCCTTTATGACAGCAAAGTCAAGGAAAATCTTTCCTGCATTTAAAATACACTCTTTAAACAACCTTAGCAGTTTCCCTATACATTCTTAAAGACTTTGCTTTAGATCAACATTAAAACCAATCTGTCTAGGCTCTGCTTCCTTGTTTATGAAGAACGGATATAGAAGGCCATTCATGATCTGGCATCATTCAGTACTGAACCCTTAGAAAAAATAGGCTTGGATGAAGCCGTTCTAGTGGTGACCTAAATAAAAGAAACTAGCTATGAATCAGGAAACTTCTTCCCTTGCTGACTATGCTCTAACTATGTATTTTTTTAGAGGCATTAAATTCTTTGTGATGCTTACACTTTTAACAATAACCTTTGCTCTCATATAATTAAAATTTGTGAATGAAAAATCAAAATAGCACTAAGTTTTAAATAAACTTAGATATATAAAACCATCTCTGAGCTCTGTTTTTTGTTCGTGTTGACAGTTTTTCTCTCTCTGTACCAACACGAAAAATACCCTGATACTTCAATGCAAGCTGTCATGCAGAATCCTCAGCTGCCAGTATCCAGCGTATTTGAAAAGTATGAGAAAAAACTGTCAGTGCCAACAGATTCCCTAATAAAAAATAATAATGAAGTCTTGAGAACTGTCAGTCCTTCAATAATGCAGCTCTGACAGTGGCTGCACATTTGCAAGAATCCAACTTTGCTACCGGAGGGCATAAAAACGCCAACTGAGCTTTTTCACAGCCAGACACGGTCCGGCACAATATTTTTGTTCTGTCCCAAAGTGGACAATCATATCTTCAGAAAGTTTCAAGTTCAATCTAGGATCAGCTTTGCTGACATAAAGAACTGAATAAGTTAAACACAAGTGAATTCTAATCCTGACATAAGGAAAAAAAAAGAAGCATAGTGAAATGCTCAGTATTAGTGTCTTGCAGTGCTCCTTGGATGAGGGCTCTCAGTGACATTAAGCAGCTAGTTAAAAACCAGGTAGAGCCAAGAGAAAAATATGGTTTTTCTTCTACACTGTCTCTAAAACTGCAGGTCAGGTACAACTTTTGTTGGGAAAATAACATTAGGAGGACATTTGTATTGAGCCTATAATTGCTTTGGTAAGGCTGACACTGAAACTAGTAATCAGTGAAACTGGAGGCATCATATTCCTTGTTTGAAAAAGAGCAAGATATTGACACAATGGAAGAATCCATCCCAATTTGTTCTGATATTTCCTGATTGAGATCTATCAAAATGGTATCCCTTGCTTAGTCATAACTTAGGTGTAGCTTTCAGAGAAAGCCACTGTCAAAGTGAGACATAAGGCATAATTATCAATGACTGGTAGACCTCAATCTTTCTCTTTATTCTTAACAAATAAAAATAGGGTCACTTTCTCATTGGTTAAACAAAGGACAACTATTAAAGCATGAAGTCTGGAATGCTCACTTGTGATGTTATCTGTTCACTAACCCAGCATATTCCTCTGCAACTGGATTGGTCAAGTTAAAAAGAGATCAAATACAGTCTTGTCTTGCCCTTTGCTGGTAGAAAATCAAGATGTGAGTGAGTATCCTCTCCACACCCAAGATTTCCCCCCAGTGTTTCCAGCTGGGCAGGTTTGTGGGTTTCCCAAATAAATCACTTTGGAGAGAAAGCCTGAAGGGCTGAGGGAGCCAATAATAAATAATGTGTTTCTCCCTGTATATGCATGAAGTTACTGGACCTGAGCAGGTGTCTCTGTACAACCTGACATAGATGTAAACCTGTGCCAAGGGGTGAATTAACCAGTGGCATCTTTGGTCTACCTAGAGCCAAAGAAAAGCCACTGCATATTCTGCTCCTTCACGTCATGGAAGGTGGCTTGGCTCTTTTTCTTGTAGCATCCTGAACCACATAAAAGATCCTAAAAAGGAGTGAGAAATTGCTCCAGCCAGACATACCTGCCTTTAAAAAAACACCACTACTTTTCACAGTGATACAATGTGACAGAGTTTCTGATTGTTCCTTCTCCCTCTCCTCAATAAAATACACACTTGCGGTACTTGGCACACAATAAGCATTTCTCTGGAGGGGAAATGTGGCACTGACAGGAGTGCTTCAGTTTAATCCTCCTTTCTTTCTTTCCACTCTTCCTTCCCCAGCCTCCTCCCCGCCTCTTTGCCCACCCTCGAGGCTCTTATGGGATTTTCCAGGTAACCAAAGGCTTGCAAAGCCAGTGCATCAGAGCGACAGACCAGACAACTGCAACATTTAGGAGTGAGTGACACATCATTTCTTTAACTCTCCCTCCTCCTGAGTCACTCACAATAAGGCTCCAAACCATTCTTTATGTTATATATGGTTCTATGACTTTTTTTGGTAGGAAATTGGTGATATTTTATACTGTAGCAGGCACTTGTCAATGAATCCCTGTGTATCAGTGTATACCCTGTCTATAGAATGATGACTTAATCAAAAGCATTACATAGAGGAGTGGTAATCATGGGTTTATTTTATTGGTTTTGGTCAAGAAGAGTAAGCCTGCCATCCTTATGTACAGCAGAAGTTTCACTGCACCAGATGTTTCAAGGTTTAAAGTATATATTCAGTAAGACATGACTTTTGTTGTAGTAAAAATGTGATCCTTTTTTCCCTTTTTCTTTGGTGCAACAGTTATGAACAATGAGGTTGTCCTAACACATCGCAGAGATGACCATAATGGCTTTTAAGATCTCAGACAGGCCCATGATCATAGAATGTTAAGGGGTTGGAATGGACCTTGAAGATCACCTAGTCCCAAATCTTTGTGCCATAGGCAGGAATGATGATATCTAAAGCTAAGGGCTCCTTGGGAGGAGCTAAGTGCCGGATGGTGGAACCCCATCTTAGCAGGCATTGCTGGATGGTCCTCACACGGGATGAATATTTCAGCCTCAGTGGTAAGCAAACAGCTCAGGTGGATTTGGGCTGTATTAGGACAAATTGTCTCTATTCCAGCTGATCTCCTGGCTGTTGACGTAAAAGAGGAGGCTCAAACACCAACCCACCAACCCCACTCGTCCCTTCCCAATACTGTGGGACAGTTTGGCCCCATCAGCAAATGCATTTTCTGCAATTCATTTTGTGAATTCTGAATAATTTCACAGAAGGTCCAAATCTGAGAGGTTTGACTGAGGGCAAGGACTGTCCAGCCAACTCTGCTGTGGTGGGAGCAGACCCAGAAGGGTGAGCTCAGGCAAGGGAAGAGCACCAGGCAGCCTGGTGAGGAGCCCTCCATGGCTTGGTTAGCTTATCTTCCAGGCATGGAGCTACTCACTGGCTAATTCACACCGATGAGCAGGGTTGCACAGTGCTCTGGGAGACCTCAGGGAGCCTCCTTGTCCCCATGCTCCCCCTCTTGCATTAACACAGCAAGCTGGTGTTCTCACGCTCTCCTCAGTGCACAGAGCTACCTCGTAGCCTCTGTGTTCTCCTCTGTGACAGCACCAGTGGTCTTCTTTCCTGCTGACAGCAGACCTGAGAAATGTTTCAGCATAATTTATAGAATAGCTGTAGGTGACAAAATGTCTGTATCACAGTGATGCAGAGGGAACTGAAAGTGCCTGTTATCAGTCAGGAAGCACCAGGGAAGGGGACCATTTATTTAGCAGATTCCCTTTCTGGAAAGGATGTTCTCATCCACCCTAGGGGTGACTTTGCCAACAGATCTTTCCATCCTCAGGGGAGAAGAGGAGGACTCAAGCACCTACTCTCTGTATTTTCTGTACTGTCACAATGATCAAGAAGGAAATCATTAGACAGACCAGACTTCCAGCTTCCATTATTTTTAACAGACATTGCACATCTAATTTAAAGTGCACAATGCAAATATTTACCTTCAAGTGTCAAAGGAGACTATAAAGATCTTTATGTATCTTCACACTTCAAGGACTTAATTCATTAAAAATAATTATACATACATGGGGATTACTTCCACGGTGGAGCTGAGATGTGCCATCAGTTGCCAAGTTGGAAAGTACAGCGTGCATGCTATACATCTGTGTGTCAGCTTTTATGTGAGAGAGGAGGGCTCTTGTGCATTGGAACATATGTGTGTAAACAGGGCTGAGAGGAGATCTCACTGGAATTCACTGCTGAATAAATTAGAAAGTCACCGTGTGGCATTGCACACTTCCAAAGCTGCAGACAAACTCTTTTGTGCTTGCCCATCTCCTTCACCTCAACCCGAATACTCCACATGCCTCTTCATTTTAGAACGAGAGCAGTTTTACAAAGAAAAATATTAGAAATTGGCTTTGATTTTTCTTTGCCCCTCAGAGATTTCAAGGTGTCCAGTGATTTGTTTCCAACAGTGCCAGTTTACAAGATTGAGGCTTTTAGCCTCAAATGTTGCTTTATTTTGTGAGATAGGACAGACACTTTCCCATCTTTGAGTCGTGCCAGTTGTTTAAGGGGACGATGCTGCTGTTTTGAGCAGGTAACTGGAAAAAAATTTACTGCTGAAGTCAACGGCCAAGAGGAGCCAGTCAATTAAATTCTGAGACACTAATAATCTGTTCTTACTTGTAAATCATGAGAAGTCTGTTTTAAGTGCTTGGAAAACTTCAAGCATGAATCGTGTAATAACAAGCACCTTATTTTTCAAAAATAATATTAATAATTTAAGCTGTCTGTTTCACTGCAAGGAGCATCTATTGATCTGACCTACTTGTATGCCACCACCAGCCCAAACTGTGAGAGTGTCTCAGCTCTCATCACACGCACAAGGAAGTAGCAGGAGAAGAATGTCTCTCCTGTCTCGCTGCTCGTGCTTGAGGTGTGGTGGTTTTGGAGAACAGCTGTCATAAACAGGCATTTATTTCTCCTTGTGAAGAGTCCCATGGCCATTTACCTCGTCTTGCCTCAGAGAACTTTCACGCCTCTGCTCAGCCCCTGCAAAAGTCCTGCCGACTGAACTCGCCAGCCTTCTGGCACTGTCACTTCCCTGGCTGCCAGGGGCGCAGTCATCCTGGGGACCACGCCGAGGTAGGGAGGAGAGAGTCTCAGCATCAGGACAGAGACAGGGAGATCTTGCAGTACTACACCGTATATTCTTAATGCTATGTATTAATGCTTACCTGTGCTCAGGAGACAGCTCCGAGAGTAGAGTCTGAGGATGAAAGGGTCACAGCAACATGTGCTGTTTAGTGGATTTTCAGCTCAGTTTGCACCAGTTGGTGAAGCCCTGAGACTACCGCAATTTAGACCGCTGAGATAATGGATCTTACCTCTCTTCGTAGAATAAGTTTGCACTTCATAAAATCTTACAGAATTTCACTGGCTATAGGGACACAACCCAACTGCTGTTGGTGGTGGTGAAAGTTTTGTGAAATATGAAGTGCATTAGGACATTATTTGGAATCCATTGTAACATCAGACATTTGCCTTTCACATCAGAAAGGTGGTAATGATGAAGTGTGCTCTGAGGCTACATCTCATTTAATAGTGCCTATTACAGCTGACACACACAAGCATGAACCATGTTATCTTGCATTTTTGCAAATAGTATTTATTCCACAAAGAAGTTCATGCACGCAGAATAAATAGCAACTTCCTGGTGAAAGCATATAATTAGCTGAAATCCAAGAAGTGACAAATATTTGCCTCGCCTGAAAGTTACTGCATGAGATTCTCAAGTTTGAAGTATTTCAGAGACAGAAATGACAGCCTTCACAGTTTCATGATTACTTGGTGCTGCTAATTGGCAGTGCTTGCAGGTAGCAAATTTCTAGCTAATGCAGAAATTATGTACTCTGTTCCACCTCTTAACTCTCTTCTCCCTTCCCTTTTGCTCTCTTGCAGCTCTGCACACTTCCATTCTTATGGATAAATCAGGGAAACTGTAGCGCCTTCCAAATAGAATGGACTAAAGCCCTTCAGCTGCTCTTCAAGTTGCCTGAAGAAGTTTCTGTTTTGAGGAAAAAACCCAAAGATTTTCAATCGAAAAATGCTGTTGCAACTGAATTACCCTGTATTTATAAGTCTATATTGTTGTTTTTATTTATTCGTGAAAGAAAAGAAAGCTTTCCATTTTGACATTCACTATAGTTCAGGTTTTTAATTTTGAAATAACTTCTGTTATCAAATATTTAAATGTATCAAAGTAAAATGAATTGTGACCCCAATTTATTTATGAAAAATCCATCGCCTACTGATTTGATCTGATAAACCACAGGAGATTAATTAGTCTTGGTTATGTGACTTTTCAAGCACTAAACATGGCTGAAGGGGTTTTGATTTTTGTAGTTTAAACCTGTATTTTCATGTAGTTCTATAAAATATATAACATATACTGGAATTTGCTATGTGGCAGCATTTACCACTGGTATGATGATTTTACCCCAAATATGAAAATCTCCATTTCACCAAGAGCTATAAGGCTATTTTCATAATGAGAGTAAGTCTATGTAATTTTTCATCCATTAAATAAAAACTGCTCCTTTTCAATTGCTTTGAATGAATTTGTACCGTAATTAAAAAACTAGTATGAAAATAACCCTTATTTCCCTTTTAAAGTCAGTAGGTACAACATATACACTGAGTAATCCAGATGAAATTTTTTTCTAACATACAGACTACAATGTCTTAAAACAGACCGTAAGACTCCTCTTAAACAAAACTTCTCTTCTCTTAAACAAAAATGAAAAAAAAATCCTCAAAAAGCAACAGATGACTTTGCCCCAGAGATACTCAGAACTGACTGCCCTTGTGCCCTACTGCACCTTGAGAAGGTCTGACATATGTCCATGGTGTTTTTAGCTCTAGTCAAAGGTCCAGACAGCTGAAACATATAATTCTAGTGTTAAAATTAGAAGACATAAAACTTCCGTAAAATCCACTAACCGTATCAAACTCGAGTATCTTTCCTCATCCTGCTCCATTTATGTAAATACATTTATACTGTTTCATAAACATGCAGTGTGGCAGATTAAAAATTTAAGAATAAAACTTCTGCAGAGACATTAGCTTTAATTAATTTCAAAGTGCTCTTTTTATTTTTTTCTTTTCTTTTCCATGGATTTTGTGATTTAAGGTTATACTGTGTTGGGGCTGGGGTTTTTCTACAGCTGTAAATGTCTGTCCTCATTGGGCTTGTAGACAGCCCTTTCACAGTGTGGTGCTGTTGCAGCTGAGGAGCATCTATGCCTCTGCCAGGCATGCGTTTGATAAGGATGTTGACAGGTCAGAAGTTGTCACCATTAATCCCAAAAAGCTATTTCTGACTAGCCACCATGATAGAAGCACAGTGTAATAAGACTATCAAGTTCAGTATTGATTTCTCATCTAATATAATATCATGATTGTATATTACTTGTTTTTGCACTTTATTATTCCCTAGGATATTAACTTTTAAGTTTTAAAAGCATTTAGTTCTACAGCTGCAATCCTTAACACCTCTGCAGACTTCTATGCATCACTTTGTCACCTTCCTCTCCCCCAAGTGCTCAGCTGAGCTGGAGCAGCAGCAAAGTTCTGCTCACTTCATCAGGAGGTACTGACTCCTGAAACACCAGAACAGTTTTAAAAGATGTAGCACTATTAGAAAAGGGCTCCTTAAAAGAAAATATTAAATAAGCATCTGTATTCCCTGGAGCATCTTTGCAGGTTAGGAGGAAGGTTTATCAGGGACCCTGCACTCATGGGGACTTCAGGAGACTTGACTTCACTGTTGACTCTCAGAAGGGGCCAGTTGCTTTCTGCTGGTCCATCTCCCCACTGGCTGTCTTGTGTCTGTCTTACTGCTGTGGACTTTGAGGTTTTTGGGACATTCTTCTGCTAAAGGCTCTTACCCATCCATCAGCTGGGTTCTCCAACAAGCTGTTGTAGATATCTATAGCGATCCAAGCTAAGAACACAAAATGTTTAATTGAATTCTCCTGTGTTCCCTGGTGATATTCAGGAGGGCAGCACATGGTACCTGCAGATGGATGGCAGCTAAATAGCCTTTTAAAGCTGCAAGCAGAAGTGGAAGTTTGTTTTCATTCATTTTCTCTCTCTCGTTCAGATACAGCAAAACATTTATTAATCCTCCTCCAAACCATATGCCATGTGTCTAATGAGCGGTAGGTTAAGTTAATCATATACAACCAACCAAGTGTAGTAGAAAAAACATTGCAGAGTAGGTGAAAAAGCTAATACTGTAGATCTGAGTTAAATAAGTCAAGGAGATGAAGAATATACAGGGTCAGGCCCTCCAGGAAGTTCAAATAAATACTGAGTGAGCCAAAATTCTTCTGGGTTCTTAAGGTGCTCTCTTGGTAACTTCTGAACTTCTAGCTGGGACATCTTCACAGCTTTTGTGAAGGCTCATGCTGCAGGTATTGCTGGCCCTGTTTTTTAAGGTTTAGGGGTTATTCTGAAGGCTTAGCAGATATAGATGTAGATACAGGACTTCATCACACGATTGCTTTGGGCTGTAAGGAACCAGTAGAAAACTGAACCGAAAGATTTTCCAGGCTTACCTGTGGGGTATCTGAATTACTGAATGAACCCATACTTAAGTTTTCCAGACATATTTTATTGATGAAGTGTCATGACTGCTCATAAACTGTGATAACACAGAACATCTGCAAACTTAGCAAGGAAGAGCTGGAGGAATTTTTTTTTTCACTATTTCACCAGTTTTACCAGGTTGTGGTATCTGTTATGATCTTCTTGCTGGGACAGCAAATGCTGACTGTGAAAAATGAGTGTTGACAAATTCTGTGCAAATTTCTGTGCGTTGTTCAGTGCCAAGTTATAACTTGTAACAGCTCTTCTATTCTCAAGGAATTAGCCTGCAATGCTTGCCAAACTAGAGCAGCTTTGTGGCAGGACTAGGAAGACACCATCATACTCATTTAATTTGAGCCCTAATTTGACCCAAAGATTTGATTTCCAGCT
>VYZQ01024638.1:69944-80945 GCA_013400655.1 Mystacornis crossleyi
TTTTTTTTTTTTTCCTTAAGATTCCTTTAGCATCTTTTAAAAGGCAACTTACTGCTTTTATAAAGAAGTGACTTGACAGCCCTGGAGACTGTAATCCCATGGAATGGGTTCTATAAGAGACTGCATTAAGCAAAGTTACACAAGGTGCTGTCCATGGGTTTTGCCTTCAGCCCTATTTTTTGAGAGCCACTGGGAAGACCAAGAGGGTAATCCAGTCTCCATGTTTTCTATGTTCTGAAAGCAGACGTGTGGAGAAGGACTTGGGAGGTGATTCTGCCCCTCTGCTCTAGTGAGATACTACCTGGAGTACTGCATCCAGCTCCAGGGCACCCAATGGAAGATAGACACGGCCCTTTTGGAGCAATTCTTCAGGAGCTCATGAAGATTATCAGAAGGATGAAGCACCTCTCCAATGATAACAGGCTGAGAGAGTTGGGGTTGTTCCTCCTGTAGAACAGAAGGTTCCAGGGAGACTTCATAGTACCTTCCAGTACTTAAAGGGGGCCTACCAGGAAGAAGGAGAGGGACTTTTTACAATGTAGTGATGGGACAAGGGCAACCGGCTTTAAAATGAAAGAGGGTAGATTTAGATTAGATATTAGGAAGAAATTGTCAAAGCCAGGTTTGACAGTGCTTGAGTAACCTGGTCTAGTGGAAGGTGTTCCTGTCCACGGCAGAGGGGTTTGAAACTAAACGATCTTTAAGGTCTCTTGCAACCAAAACCATTCTATGATTCAGCTCCTAAACTCTCTTGATTGCCAGCTTGGGTGTTGACTAATGCAAGGGAGTTTTCACCAGCCAATTGGTTGTCATGAGCAAAGCTGAGACCACACACCCCTTTCACACAGCCTGCCCAGGTTGTCCCCAGGTCGTTTATGTTTTGTCCATAGCAGCTAGTACTGTTATCCTGAGAGATGCAGTCATCTCTCAGGTGACATCTCTCTGCAGCCAGACCGAGCTCTCTCATCTTTGGCCAAACACAAAGCAGATCACGATAAAAGGATCCTGATAAACATATAGGATACATACATAACTAGCCATGTTCTCATAGTCTCGGCAAAGCTAGGCACACAAGTTTTGGGCAATACCATAACTAAGATGGCCTGCACAAACATATAACTGTACCTCCTTAATAACAGTTTGTTCTTGTACCTGGCTGTAGGATGACCTGAAGTGAGAGTTCATCCACCCAGTCCAAACATGCAGGGATAATCAGCTGGAGACCACTGTTACATCAGATTGAGCAGGTGTTATTTCAAGACCACAACTCTTAACATTGTGATGTGGAAGGCAATGACGTCCACAGGGCTCCCAAACCAGAGGATATTAGCTCGGTGTGAGGATACTGAAGGAAAAGCCATGTGCCCACTTTGTATTGCAGCACCAACATTATTACTACCAGTGGAGTCACACCGAAGCAGAATAATGCTTATGATTTTCCCTGGTATAAGCAAGACTAAAATGGTTTGGGGCTAGTATTCCCAAGTGGAATCTGCAAATGGAATTATTATGTATTATTTATATATTTACGGGTATACCTTCACATGGCTGACATTTTAATGAATCCCTACAGGGGAGGAGAGGAAGTGATAATGAAGCCTCCATGTCAAAGCCTCTCCAGTTTTCCAGTGAAGCTGCAATACCCCTTAATTCTCTCCCAATACTTTGTTTGCCTTTCTCTTTATTTCTTCCAGATAGGAAAATGGAGTTGCAAAATTATTCTCAAACACATTTAAAGTGTAAGATTAATAATCTTATGTACAATAACGGCATTTTTCAGATCCTTTAAGTTTTTAAAATAATGTTTTAAATTTAGGTGTACAAACATGAGGGAAAATCTCAACACTGGTTCTGATTATCTCTTTGCCATTTTTTCCTTCTGTTATGATATTTAGGGTATGGAATCATAATTTCTGTAGTTAATATGAAACCTGAGGACTGTCTCATGGCAGGATGAATTTTGTATAAGAGTCAGATGAGCCTCAGCTTCTACAAAATACATTGTAAAATTCACAGATTTTTTGCTTTACCACCAGCCTTTTATACATATGAAGCTGACTGTTCTGTGTGTCACAACTCAATATTATGGTAGTAGATTCATTTAAGTAACTTTGATAAACTGTATGTGATTATAAATTTCCATACTGGAGAGTCAAAACATTTTTTCTAGGTTTCAGTTAAAACTGGAAGATCATTTCTGAAGAGAATACTAGTGAAAAATAAGTTTTTATGTGTCAAGTAGGTCTAATGGTTTAAAAACAGTTCAATGATGTAAGCTTACAGGCAGGTACTTGATGCTTATCTGAGACAATTTGTTGGGAGTAAAAAAGATTTACCTACTGTTCTCCCCATTAAAAATGTGATTGAATTTGGAAAAATTAAAGCCTTTGCAGGAAACCTATATGTAGGTTTCATGTGTTCTGCAGATGTTTTTTGAGAGTCTTCACAGCTAAATGTATTGCACTTTAATCTTCACTAAGACATAGCAAGAAAGCCATCCAAAAATTCTAGTCCCATGGTTGTCTCAGCAAATTAGGCTAAAAGACAATCAAGAATTATGCTCTGGGTTTCAGTGTAAAAGCCAGAACAACTTGAACAGTTAAGCATGAACTCAGGATCCTACTCCGAACCCCCAGTAGGCAAAGAAGGACAGAGAATCCAAGTGGTTCTGTTCTCAAACAACTGGCATGATCTATACTTGACTCACCTGCCAGTGCTGTCCGACTTCTGTATTCAATACTGAAATAGATACCAATGCTACCAAACTGATACCAGTTTATGGTTCTCTGGCCTGGTGACAGGGATCATCACCCAAGAATCAGCTCCTGCCTCACTGAATGACACCTCAGTCAGTTTGGAGTGAAAGTGTCAACATGATGACACAGGGAAATCCCTACCTAAAACAACTGTTGTTCCCTGAAGAGGCTGAAGCTTGGTTCCTGGTTCAGAAAAAAGTGACTATAGCCTGGGGTAAAGGGCCATGGATGCCATCTTCTGCAGTTGATTTTGGATTCAGCCTTTCACATTTTCTGTTTGTGCCATAGAAGAGTAAAGCAAAATCCTGAATTATCCTTAAAGTGAATGATCTATGTGAAATATTTCAGGCTGGTTGGCTAAGGAAATGGAGCTTCTGTCCTTTTGGCTCTCCACTTTTCTGCCAGTCACTCTTTTTTACAACTTTTTAGTCTGCTGGGCAATTTAACTAAAATTTGAAAGAGAAGCAAAAGTCTCAGGGACAATTAACTGCACTTTTTTGAAATCTGCAGCTGGGAAGTGGAGAGAAACTCAGCATGAAAACCCCATTGAAAAGAGAGCAGGAAGAACTCGGATGTGATATGTTATGTGGCTTGGTAGTAGCCAGCTGCCCAATCTGCATATGCATGGCTCCAGATTAGCCAGGGTATGTGTTAGTTCTTGCCTGACAGATGTCAGAGGGTTTACACAGGGAGACAGAACTATTGTGGTGGGAGTGAGGGAAGGAAATGGAATACAAATCTATAGGAAATCAAACTCCATAAGCTGAGATGCTCATAGGACAACTTGTTTTCTTTTGCATATTTGGTAAGAAAAAATTACAAGCATACAGTTGTACCTAACCAAATGCTTTTCACTTCCTCTGCCAACAAATAAAAAACCCAACCTTGTTGTGTAGCCTAAAATTTCTTAAAAAGGCTAATTTTGGAAATACACAGAGTAAAAATTACACTAATAGTGAGTGTCCTCAAAAGACACAGAAGGGGCAGGATGAGGTACGAAAGAGATATGGACGTATATTTCCCCTCCAGGGAACTGTGGGATGGGTGGCAGGGAAATGACACCTCTAGGTTAGCAGGGCTTGACAGCAAGAGCAAATGGGAAGGCAAGAAGATGGCAGCATTCTGTGGTCAGTTCTCAACACAAAAATGAACCTCCAGGAAGTGGTAGTGATGCCTTCATCAAGTTTTCTTTTCCATCTTACAGCAATTAACCCAGGCTTTCTATGCCCAATCTGTTCCACTACTCAAATCAGACACTGAATTTTGTTTAGACGTTTTTGGGGTACATTATTTGGAGAAAAAGTAAATTCCTCCACCTCTTTCTCCTCCTAACCCAGAGTTCTAGCACAGAAGCTAGCAAGAGGATGAATACGAAACGAAAAGGAAACTCATCCTGCTCCTCACTGCAGTCCTCCTTTCCCTGCCTGTATCTTCTGCCCCCACTTACACGAATACCAGGATTTAAATATAACCAGGAACTGGTTAGGCTGCTTTCACAGCACTTTGACTGCCCCTCCAAACCAATGTTGCTGCACAACCCTGAGCATGACTGGCAGAGTCTTGAACAGGTTTCTCTAAAATACTCACTAAGTTAAGTATAATTTTGTCCAGCTCATCGTCTTTCCTGCTAACCAATCTTTTCTACTGCTTCCTTGTGTGCTCATTTAAGGCAGATTTCATTATATAATAAATACAGCACCCTGTGACCCTGCTGTCAGTGCTAGCTGTGCTACTTCAGGCTCAGAAGACATTACAGCCACGCAGTCTCTGACAGAGAAGACTTCAGTAACAGTAATTCACTGTTTGCTCCAGCCTTTATATATATGGCTTTTTTTTTGCCTGAATCCAGTGCAATACAGAGTTCTTACAGATTCTTTGCTGAGCTTGTTCTCCTTTGGATTTAAATCAGGACTTTACCAGAGCTGTTTAAAGATTAATTATCATACAGAACAGTGCTTAGAACATGACTGACCATCCTAGCAGGTATCAGGTTATTGTTTAATTCTGCTCCCTTGTCATTGTGTATCTATTATTAACTCCTATTTCATTCTTGGAATACAGGTACACTTTAGACTTTCTGTAGTCGAAAAGAAAGCTTGCCTTGTAGCTCTGTGGAAAAATACATAGTCACAATGATAATTTTGAGCTAGCAGTTCATTGGAAGAGAACACAGCAAGTACATTATTGTCATGGGTTGACATCCCTTCCTGCTCTTCAGGTTTTTCCTTCCTTTTGGCTCTTTGGGGAAAATGCGAATCAAACCACTACAATTATTCCTCTGCTTGTAGTATCCTTGGGGCAGGAATATTTTGGGATTTTTTTAAACTATTATTACTTTCATTTAGGTGCTTGTCCAGGACCTATTCCTATTGTCCTGATTCATGATTGTAGCTCTAAGACCTGACAGGGACTAGAGCCACTGAGGAAACTTACAGCACTAAAAGCAGCAGAAACATGAAAGTTAAGAGCAGAAGGAAACAAAATACAATGTGAAGCACTTTCTTGTATTGCTTTTTTATTTTTCATTTTTTCTTGTGGGAAGTCATAGAAGTAAACTCTCATGATTTCCTTCGTTTCCTAGCTAGGACATACCACACAAGGACTTCAGAAACAAGCACTTTTTGCCTCTAAAGGGCCTGTAACCAATGACCTCAATGAAAGACTCCTCCAAAAGGATACTGTAGGTTCATTTTGTGGGCTTCCATTCTGCAATCCAACTGGAGAACACAACCAAATCAGTGGCAGTTGGTGAAGATAAAAACCTTTGTCTAGTGGGACACTCAGATTTATATTTTGCTCTAGAAAAATTACTGTTAGGGCCTGCACACAGAAATTTGGGGTCAGACAGAGCCATCTACTTGCCTGGCTGAAAAACCTCAGTGACCCAGCCACCTCCTCAGTGTGCAGCAGCCCTCTGTGTAATATGGATTCAGACACCTGAGATGTCATCAGTGGTCCTTTAATGTCAGAGGGGGTGTACTGAAAAGACTAGAGCTTGAGCAACTAAGTGCATTTATCACTTTAATTATTTAAATTATTAATTAAAAAAACACTTATCAAGCCTACTCATGATGTTCCCAACTTTCAAAGACACACTCACCTGCCTACACAGCACATCAGATGGCAAATCCTGGTTCCATGCAAACAATAAACCCCTTAAATCCCACTGCACACTTTGTGAGCGAAGCTGAATGTGGAGTGTTTTCACTGTGGCTTGGTGACTTGACAAACACAAAAAGCAATGGCTGTGAGAAGCAGGGCTGGCTTCTCTGTACACAAAACCAGAACCTTTATTTACAGTACAAATATTTGAAGGCAATTCTCAACAATCTCTTCACCACAAGAAAAACTGATACCTCTAGTCACCCTCGTTGCCAAAACTTTAATCCTTATCAAATGGAAATCACCATCTGTCCAGTAGATCAATGACTGGCACTTGGGTCTCATTGATTTAGCTATTATAGAAAAGATATCATATGAGATACATGATAAATTAGACTCTGTCATGGATATTTGGTCAGATTTTGTTCAATCTTTGTAAATTAGATAATTAGTTATAGCTTTCTAATTTTAAACTAGTGTAAGTGTTACAGATTAAGTGACTGTAATCTCTCTTTCCTATCCACTTTTCTTTTCAAAAACATGCCTAATGAGGCTTTTGTCTATAATTTTGGTGTCACATTAAAAACATTAAAAGATCTAAGAAGGA
The DNA here is from genome assembly GCA_013400655.1 of Mystacornis crossleyi. Lineage (NCBI taxonomy): Eukaryota > Metazoa > Chordata > Aves > Passeriformes > Timaliidae > Mystacornis > Mystacornis crossleyi. Next base: position 76,410 of record VYZQ01024638.1, read on the forward strand.
GATTCCACCTCCAGTTTGAGTTGTAAAACTTCATTATTAGTCAAAATCAGTCAAAATCAATTAGAAAATATTCTGTATATTGTAAGTAAATACCAAACTGTCCCAAATAAGCTTCAGTCATTTGAATAAAAAATGCATAATATTTTTACATCTTAAAACACCTTTTCTTGAAACAATTGCAATGCCAAACCAGACGTCTACCATGTCTCTCATAATTTTAAAACACATGCATTTCTTTAAATTTCTGTCATACCAGAAAGACAAAATAATAACCACAGAAACATGGCAACTGCCTATTTTCAAACATGTAATCTGGGTTCTTATCAAAACCGGCATTTTTAAAGGTCTTGCAGGTGCACAGTTGAAAGCAGCTGCCACTGTCACTGGCTCTTTGAAAGTCAGTCCTCCCTATGGCAAATGCAGAACCTGGCTTTGCTGCAGTGGATGAACGTAGAGAGGCAGTGCTTCTTGGAATGGGCTCATGGATACACAGAGTTAATTCATAGGATAGTTTATTAACTTTCTTCCATCCATATCTCATCCATCAGTCCCTGAAGGCATCTCTTCCCTTTCCTTGGGTTGGTCCCATTGGTCCTCAGAAGTTTTGTGCATAATCATGGTGGCCTAAAGCTCACTCTTGCTACCTCACCACTCTGTGCTCTGCTTGGCACCCCAACGTCACCCTCGAGAGGCTTTTAGGAGTGCCAGCTCTTTATATCATGCACAGATAACAGCATTGACTTTACTGCCGAAAGTAGCAATCACCTCCTTTATCCCCTTGTTCCTAATTCCCAGCCCCTCTGGGGCAGCTTCCCAGGGAGCTGGCTCAGGGGCTTGACTGTGGTGAGCGACGGTGGGGATTTCTACTTCCATTCCATGTTTTTCCATGGGGTAGGTTACAAAAGTCAACCATCAGAGGTGTTTTGACCTGTGCCTGTTGGAATGATGGCGCACAATAATGCAATAAGGAGGATGGATGGAAAAGCCTAGAAGAAGCCCCCTACTCTGGGGCCAAGAGTAGGCAGGACTGCTTCTTCTGGTGCCGGTGCTGGTTTTAGCAAATGTGAAGTGTCTGTGGAGCCATACATTTGAATAGAAATGAAAGTGTATACACCTGGCCTCACTGTCCCAGTGCTGGGTGCATTATCTCCTGGTCTGCTCCAGAATGAAGCACCAGTGCTGCTGCTGAAAGCGTAAGAGCTTCTTATCAATAAATGTAGGGGGAAGAAACAGAGAGGAGAGCACTGGGCGGCCTGAAGGGCTTTAACCTTAAGCTCCAGTTGATATTAGAAAAAGCCTTATCTCTGTATCTAGCACAGCTCCAAACAGCAGTCAGCCCTACCTGTTTAGTTCAGGAGCAACATCTCCCATAGCTCTCCGCTTCCTCCTTTCCTACCCCACAGGCTTTTACTAACTGTTTTAAAGTACTTTTCTCTGTCAGCAATTACCATGTCCTACTTGTTTAGATTAAGTTGCTGTCAGTTCATTTTCATCCAGATTCCTACTTCAATCAGACAGTGAGGAACTGCTAATGAGACAGCATAATCTGAGTTCAAAGAAAATAGTGGAGCAGAAAACATTTTCTTGGTTAAAACAGTCTCAAAATTTCCTTATACACTGGGCTACATGTCTCTTGTAGAGTCATGGCCACTGAATTCGCCACAAGATTCAGAGTAGCTTCAAAATTATGATTCGATAAGGTTTTCTTCAAAATACTTAAAATACAGTTAGTCCTGATGAGATTTTTAAACTTTCCAGAATAATTTAAGCTGAAGCTGGTTTGTCTTCTTGGACCTGGAAAATAGCATAAAGCAACATTTCTCAGGGAGCTGAGGACTGTCCCACTTATTTCCACATTTTGCTCCTGAAGGCTAACAGAGACGATGCACATTTCAAATCATAATTACTTTGGCTGTTAATCTTCCTAATAAGGCCACAGCTATATGGTGAGTGGAATGGTTATTCTGCAAAATACAACGCCCTCTCACTTGTCAGGAAACCCTTATATCCAACATATCTTCAAATCCTTCACTGCGGTTATGAATAGATGCTGTTGAAAATCAACACTAGAATAAAGTCAGCAAATAACAGAGCCATGGATGGCCTTTGGAATGATTATTATACTTAAATTAATTAGAAACATTCTTTTTTTTTTGCTTGTTTTGCCTCAGAATTTCCAAGGAGCAGTTAGAGTGCTATAGAAATGAATAAATCTCGCTAGGGGGGTCAGACGCCCACAACCTTGCCAGAGAATACTCAAAGTCTTTGATTTTGTAAGGACAGAAAGATGCACAGCATCTGGGATTACAATAATGCAAAGGACTGAGGAGTTAGAATACACACATACAGACCCCTGGCACCAGCACTTTCCTACAGCAGTCTTGATTTCAAAAAATGGAGCTTTGAGGCTCTAAATAGAGGGAAACTCTGCCTTTTGCCTGATTCTACTCCAGTAAGGCCAATGGCATTTTCTGAGATTTCATGGGACATAAATTAGTGCAGGATTTGTTGCTGCTGCTGTTTTCTCATAAGCTCCCATTTCCCTGAAGTTGGCTGTACTAGAATTTTTAAAGCCAAGCAAACTGTATCTGTATTAGCTTCCCATAATTTTTTCATGATACCTTCTAACCACTCTACCTCCCTTGGTGCTGTAGGATTTCCAGTTTATGTCCTGAAAGAAGGTACTTTCAGGACCCTGAGGACAAGTATCATGTATTTCCAGTTTGGTTGTGTTACTGAAAAAAACAATACCCCACGAAAAGTGCCAGCAAGCCCCATACCCAGAACTACTAAATGAGGGTGCCTAATAATGAGGCGATTCATAAGATCCTGTTTCACAGCAATCTAAGTAGCATAAGAAGCATACCAGCATTATTGCTTAGCACAAAGTGATGTAAAATGAATTAACAGCCATAGAGCCTGTGCTACCACTGAAACTTGCAGCTGTCAACTTCTAAGTGAAAACTAATTGCTCATATGATTCACTTTTAGGTTCTCTCCCACCTTCCCACGTAACTTCCCCTCTATTTGTAGCACTATTTCCAATAAATCTAATTTATTGCACAGTTACTATTTCCTAATGCGGCTTTGTTTGAGTAAGGCAAGACTTGGCATGGGAATCTTTTGTTATTCAGCAGAACTCTTGCTCCAATGAAGTAACATATTTGTCTTTTTTTTTTTTTAATAGATGCCATATATGTTGTCAATAATTTCAGGGGCTTGAAGCTCATATAAAGCATGCAGATACACATCAAATAATAACATCGGCGCCTATGACATATATGCTATATATGCTATATGTTCAGATAGAGAGCTTCTTCTTTTAATACTCCATATCAAATGTATTTGTGCTTAGCTTTTCACAAAAAATAAACCCACAGTGCTGAAACCTGCACCTTGTTGTGCCATAGTAATGACACCAGGTTAAAGAACCCCAAAACTGAACTCCAAAATAACCCAGAGCAAACCTCAACTCCAAAATAACCCCCCTACCCTATAGTTTAGGCCAAGCTGCCAAATCCTATTACAAATTCAATCCTATTAAAATGTTCCCAGGTTTAAGCCTGCTTTGGAGTTTTTCATAAGAGTGCGTGACCCCAACCCAAGCCCCTCCATGTGTGGTCAAAGGACCTGCGGATAATTGTAAACTTCACGGGCTCCCATTAATCTCGGCACAGTCAGATATTAGCGCTTGTAAATCAGCACCTAAACAAGGACAATAGTTAAAGCCATCAATAGTCTTTTAATGAGGCAGATCAAAAACAAATGAAAGCAGCGGGGCATTGGGCTCTGCCAAGGAGGGGCAGGGGAGCCAGGGGGCTTTGTCTTTCCCCCCTCGCACACCAGCCCATGGACGGAGTCCAGGACCCCTCCGCCGGCGGCCGGGCCCGCCGCCCAACTCGCACGCACGGCCGCGGGTGGAACGAGCCCGGCCGGGGCCGGGGAGCCTGCCGGGGAGGCTGGGAACAGCCGGCCGTGGCCGACAGCCGCCCCGGGGCCGCGGTGCTGCGACTCTTCCCCCGCTCGCACCNGGGCGGGCCGGGGCTCCCCGTTGCCGGGCAACGTGCGCCGCGGCACGGGCGGCGGGACCCGAGCCAGGCCGCGCTGGGCTTCGGAAAGCGCCCGGTGTTTGCACGGGCAGTGCCCTTCCACCTGCATCCCCCGTCGAAGCCGCATATTGTGGCTTCACAAAGGTGAAGAGTTCGGTGAGAAAGTGGAGGTGAAAGCCCGGCCCCGTTAAGGTCACCGGAGAGAGACATTCTGCCCGGAGCTCTTCAGCCGCTAAGCAAACGGGGTTATGCCCATGTTTCAACGGGGGCGGGAGAGGGTCTTAGGAGAGGGCCCACATTTGCTTGTGTGGGTGAGGTTTGCGTGGGGAGAAGACGCTGCGATAGTACCGCGATGAGGCAGCGAGCCACCGCTTTGCACCTCGGGCAGTCATGGACACCTCGGCAAGCGACGCACGCAGGGGCGGCAGGACAGACACCGGGGTCCTAAAAGCAAATGTTTGGGGTTTTGGGCTTTTTTTTTTTTTTT